>JASEVX010000014.1:13628681-13836181 GCA_031761405.1 Serripes groenlandicus | reverse complement strand
GGAAACATACTCACTGTATGTGTATATACATGCATATAGCTATCTGAGGTCAGAACAATGGAAATGTATACGTTCATCTGGGAGTAACAATTCGTCAGAACACTGCTTTATGAAGGAAATTAATACTAATTCTGTAAATTTATGAATATATATATTTCACATTCGCCAGTCGATATCGTGTCGCTAAATACGTATGCAATGAACCAAACAAACATCCCGTAATTCAGACGACTTATGACACTTTTACAGCTGACTGCTTTTGAATCAATTGCATGGAAAGTAGTACTTGTCCAAAACTAGCAATTTTCCTATAACCTAATTCAAAAGCATGCATCTCATTAGGCTACATGTTTTTGAAGCAGACGAATCTGTACAGTCTTAAGTATCCCTTCAAAGAAAGGACAGGATAAACTGTTAACCTCATATTGTATATATTGAGTCGTCTGCTTTGAAAACAAATTATATATTTTACAGTGAAACCTGTGTATAAAGACCAATAATAGGAAGAGAACAATCTGGTCTCTGTTCACAGATGGTCCTTAATTGCAGGTTCATTTATGCAGAAAATGCGTAATTGGGAAACAAACAAATTTGGTTGCTTATTACAGGGAATTGCTAAACAATAGTGGTCTTGAGCGCAGGTTCGACTGCATTTCGAAAAGTAGAAGTAAAATATTTCGAAATGTAGAAGTAGAATATTTCGAAATGAAGAAGTAGAATATTTCGAAATGTAGAAGTAGAATATTTCGAAATGTAGAAGTAGAATATTTCGAAATGTAGATGTAGAATATTTCGAAAAGTAGAAGTAGAATATTTCGAAATGTAGAAGTAGAATATTTCGAAATGTAGAAGTAGAATATTTCGAAAGGTAGAAGTAGAATATTTCGAAATGTAGAAGTAGAATATTTCGAAATGTAGAAGTAGAATATTTCGAAAAGTAGAAGTAGAATATTTCGAAAAGTAGAAGTAGAATATTTCGAAATGTAGAAGTAGAATATTTCGAAATGTAGAAGTAGAATATTTCGAAAAGTAGAAGTAGAATATTTCGAAAAGTAGAAGTAGAATATTTCGAAATGTAGAAGTAGAATATTTCGAAATGTAGAAGTAGAATATTTCGAAATGTAGAAGTAGAATATTTCGAAAAGTAGAAGTAGAATATTTCGAAAAGTAGAAGTAGAATATTTCGAAATGTAGAAGTAGAATATTTCGAAATGTAGAAGTAGAATATTTCGAAAGAGTTTCAACTCTATATAAATTCTCGCATCTCGAAGTTTCCATCACATATTTTCCTTAAATGTATATGAAGCAAACGACTATTTTCTTTAGTCGCTTGAAAAACCATCTGATCAAAAAAATATTACGAAATGTAGAAGAATATTTGAAACAGGTCTACTTGAAAACACCGTGAGAAAGGGACGACAAGTTCCTCATTTTAAGCAGTATTTCTCATTCTCCACAATGTTTTTGAACGTCAACTGCTGTTTATACGTCAACGGTCATTTTAATCGGGAAAAGGATTAAACGAAGTGAAGATAACAATGTGATTTCCTGAAATCGAATGAATATATCCTTTCCTTGATGACTTTATTTTGATATAACCAAAACTCAAGAGTGTATCTTTATCACATATCCGATCTTTATATCTTAGTTGTTAAATGCATCCGCTTGAGAGAGGGAGGTCGACGGTTTGGTATGGATTCGTTCTGATATGGATTTTATAAGCTCCAGCTTGTTAAATACAGTTAAACCTGTGCTAAAGACAAATTCTCTGTCTTTAGCAACAACACTTTGAGTTTCCAAATTACTTATTGTCTGCATAAATTATCCTGTAATTTAATAACACTTATCAACAAAGATCAAATTGGCGTCTTCCCATGGGTGGTCTTTACAAACAGGTTCAACTGTAATAGTACCGAATGTCTGTCTGGGATAAGGGACATGAGTCAGAGAAGTAAACCTTTTAAGTCAGTGTAACATCTGTGAACAAAGATCAAATTGTTATCTTCCTATGGGTGGTCTTTAAACACACATTCAACTGTAACAGTACCGAATGTCTGTCTGGGATAAGGGACATGAGTCAGAGAAGTAAACTTGTAAGTCAGTGTAACACCTGTGAACAAAGATCAAATTGGTATCTTCCCATTGGTGGTCTTTAAACACAGGTTCAACTATAATAGTAACAAATGTCTGTCTGGGATAAGGGACAATAGTCAGAGAGGTACACTAGTAGGTCAGTGTAACACCTGTGAACAAAGATCAAATTGGTATCGTCCCATTGGTGGTCTTTAAACACAGGTTCAACTGTAATAGTACCGAATGTCTGTCTAGGATAAGGGACAGGAGTCAGAGAGGTACACTTGTAAGTCAGTTTAACATCTGTGAACAAAGATCAAATTGGTATCTTCCCATGGGTGGTCTTTAAACACAGGTTCAACTGTTACAGTACAAAATGTCTGTCTGTGGTAAGGGACAGGAGTCAGAGACGTAAACTTGCTAACGTGTCTTGTAAGTCAAAAATGGCTTGCCCTCGTGATAGTGGTCGCACTATTATAAATAAACATCACCACTACACTGAGGCAGTCAGGGGATCAAGGATAAAGTGATAGTGGTCTTACTATTATAAATAGACACCACCACTACACTGAGGCAGTCAGGGGATCAAGGATAAAGTGATAGTGGTCTTACTATTATAAATAAACATCACCACTACACTGAGGCAGTCAGGGGATCAAGGATAAAGTGATAGTGGTCTCACTATTATAAATAAACATCACCACTACACTGAGGCAGTCAGGGGATCAAAGATAAAGTGATAGTGGTCTTACTATTATAAATAAACATAACCACTACACTGAGGCAGTCAGGGGATCAAAGATAAAGTGATAGTGGTGGCCCTATTATAAATAAACATCACCACTACACTGAGGCAGTCAGGGGATCAAGGATAAAGTGATAGTGGTCTCACTATTGTAAATAAACATCACCACAACACTGAGCCAGTCAGGGGATCAAGGATAAAGTGATAGTGGTCTCACTATTAAAAATAAACATCACCACAACACTGAGGCAGTCAGGGGATCAAGGATAAAGTGATAGTGGTGGCCCTATTATAAATAAACATCACCACTACACTGAGGCAGTCAGGGGATCAAGGATAAAGTGATAGTGGTCTCACTATTGTAAATAAACATCACCACAACACTGAGGCAGTCAGGGGATCAAGGATAAAGTGATAGTGGTCTCACTATTATAAATAAACATCACCACAACACTGAGGCAGTCAGGGGATCAAGGATAAAGTGATAGTGGTCTTACTATTATAAATAAACATCACCACTACACTGAGGCAGTCAGGGGATCAAGGATAAAGTGATAGTGGTCTTACTATTATAAATAAACATCACCACAACACTGAGGCAGTCAGGGGATCAAGGATAAAGTGATAGTGGTCTTACTATTATAAATAGACACCACCACTACACTGAGGCAGTCAGGGGATCAAAGATATAGTGATAGTGGTCTTACTATTATAAATAGACACCACCACTACACTGAGGCAGTCAGGGGATCAAGGATAAAGTGATAGTGGTCTTACTATTATAAATAGACACCACCACTACACTGAGGCAGTCAGGGGATCAAAGATAAAGTGATAGTGGTCTTACTATTATAAATAGACACTACCACTACACTGAGGCAGTCAGGGGATCAAGGATAAAGTGATAGTGGTGGCACTATTATAAATACACACCAACACTACACTGAGGCAGTCAGGGGATCAAAGATATAGTGATAGTGGTCTTACTATTATAAATAGACACCACCACTACACTGAGGCAGTCAGGGGATCAAGGATAAAGTGATAATGGTCTTACTATTATAAATAAACATCACCACTACACTGAGGCAGTCAGGGGATCAAGGATAATGTGATAGTGGTCATATTATTATAAATAAACATCACCACTACACTGAGGCAGTCAGGGGATCAAGGATAAAGTGATAGTGGTCATATTATTATAACTAAACATCACCACTACACTGAGGCAGTCAGGAGATCAAGGATAAAGTGATAGTGGTCTCATTATTATAAATAAACATCACCACTACACTGAGGCAGTCAGGGGATCAAAGATAAAGGAGAATCGCCTCGGGTGCGGTAGGTCGGGGGTTCAATCTCAAGCCAGGTCATACCAAAGACTTTAAACATTGTAGTAATGGTTTTCCCTTGGCATTTCTGAGCAATGAAGAACCATATTATGTTATACATCTGCTACATCTACATCTACACACATTGACGACTGAGGCTTCTAACAAGCTTAAGTTATTAACCCTTTCCCACTTTTAGACGCATCTGATGGGCAATTTCTCCTTTTGCCACAATGTTTTCAACTCTTTTTTTAATAATTTAACCTTCATTAATGGAGATTTTTCACGTTTTTGTATATAGGTTTTCAAAGCCATCTGCTGCAGATTTGTTGTATGTGGGAAAGGGTTATTTCATGTAAAGTGTTTTGAATCTGCTGCGTCTAATCAGAATCTACACTAAGTTGACTGAGGCTTCTAACAAGCTTCATTTATTAATTCATGAAAAGTGTAGATTTTCATCAGGCTAATCTGGATATATAGGCCTACTATTCACTAAAGCCAATTTGTACCTTTTCTCGTGGACTGCCTAAAATGTACCGTTGCCCTGATATAACTGAAAGTTATGCCGCTTTAACCCTTTCCCTCATACGACAATTCTGCAGCAGACAACTTTTAAACATATTTTTTAAAAAAAAAGAAAATTTCTATAATTGAATGGATAACCTATGACTAAAAGTGGGAAACATTGTGGTTGAAGGAAAAATTGAAACATGTTTATTTAACCCTTTCCATCAAGTTGACAACTATTTACATATTTACAATAGACAACTTTTTTAAACATTGTGTTTATTTAAACCTTTCCAACATGTTGACACACTAGTAACACATCTAAGATCGACAAAAGGACATATTTCTAAATCATAATGTCATCATTACATGTATGGAACAAGACCTGTCTGGCCATTCAGTCTTAAGGATGCAATGGACACTGCTTAATAGAAGTTTCTCGAAACTTTCTTTGACTGTTTGGCAAACAGTGCAGAGCCAGATCAATTTCGCTGGCTGATCTGGAGCTACACTGGTCGCAAATATAATTTCGATTTTAGCTGAGTGCCATTCAACTGAAAATATATCCCGTCTTTCAAACTAACCTGTTTTTTTTTACCGTACCGTGGTAGACTGTGCACTAGACCAGGATCCATGACTAGTTACTATTATATCGTGTGAGGAATGGAGACCAGTCTGTGCTGTTTCGTGTGGAAGGTATTTTCCAGTACTATAGTTTTTCTCCGGCAATCTTGACTTCATGTTTTACCAAATGATCAGAAATAAGAAATTATACGGCCATTTAAAAGTGGTTTGTGATGCAATCGCTCTCAGTCCCCCCCAAAAAAGATTAGAGTTGTCAAATCAAGAGTTTGAAGTGTCATTCAAGGTTTGGTCAACGCGCCTGAGGATGATAGACACAATCATTGCGACTAGCGTAAGTTATCTTATATCAAAGAGCTAAATTGTCTTTTTGAAGGAAAGTAGCCAATTTTCTTGGAAGGGTGTTGTTTCAAGTACGTATGCAAGAAAACTGGGAAATATATGGGCAGGTGATCTGGCAGTCTAGAGTTTCCTTCCCCTTCAATTGTATTATCTGGTCAGGCATAGATGAATAACGCCGACGCCCATTAAACATGGTGTGAAAATCAAAAGGCAATGGGAACAACCTTTTTGTGGACCAAACCGAAAGAAAATAGCTTCATTATTTATGAAATTGATTCCAAACATCATGCTGTAATGATCCACGGTAGAATTTACGTAAAACCATCGCGTGATAAGCAGAATTGATATTAAACTTAATCATCCAGCAATCTTTCTGTAAATACAACAACGCTATTCTAAGATTTTCGTACTTGACTGTCTGCTTCCAAATATGCACCTTAATTAATCTCAAGTCAAGAATAAATTATTTTCAGGTGTTTTGAATTGACACCGTCAAAGGATTAACGGCATAGGTATTTGTCTGCATTGGGTTATCAAACCCCCGTCCAATAAATCCCTAATTGCATTTTCAACAAAACTTCTCTCCCGTAACGCGATTTTTATCAATTGATTTTCTTGGTAATGAATATAAAATGATCTTGTATCCATACATTAAATTATCTATAATACATTCATTCGTGCCAATGCTTTTTTAGAATTCAATATGTTCCCTTAACCTATTTTTCACAAAATCAATTTTCTGACATTGCTCATCATCGTCTATATCCCGAGCACCGGGTGCCGACGTTTCACCCTTAGTTTTGGACACTCGTCCGCCGTCGTCTTTTTTCCGGATTGTCGGTCTTGTTAAAGCCTGGGTCTGTTAGGGACAGTTTCGTCTAAAATGCGTGTTCTTTCCGCACCCGAAACAAGGTAAGGCGTTTATAATGGGATGGTTGAGTCTGGTAACTGGTACTAGCCTTTTTCCTTCGTACCGCTATTATAAGACCTGCATTCCAAGGCAATAGCTGCATTTCCACATTGACCGTCATTCCATTGGTGAAGTAAAATGAGGCGGTGCGCATTGACTTTGTCAATTGTCCGAAAGAATGTTAGCCACCCTTTGATTCGACCTCAACACCCTGGATTAACAGCTCGGGTCACTACTGACTGAGCTAACACATAAAGGTGTCGTCCCAAAATACAAGGTGATATTTTGTTTAGGTTTAAACTTATTTATTTTATATCGATTGCGAAACAAGCTTTCAGCTTATCTTACTCACGCTCGATTTCTGCTTCCTGTACACTTTACAAGTACTCGCGCCGTTGGTATGGAAACATCTCGGAAGCAGAACCTGTTTATCACGGGACTCGAACCCGGACCATTGGTACGAGAGGCCGACGCTCTACCACTGCCTTCCAGGTGAGATTTCATAGTATTATTGCCAGCTATAGGGGAGGCAGAGGGCTTTAATTGAAATATAGTTGTTCTAGTGATAAGAAAGCATTAATGTTTTGTTTCAATTCTAAAAAATATGTAACAAAATAAGATCAATTACAATTCATATTGAACAAATCAGTTTTAGGCAGGTTGATCTATAAGGCTACACTTATATCAAAATGTAAACAGTAAACAAATACCTCTATTCAATATTGAAAGCATTAATTATCAGTATTGACAATGCAAGAAAAGTTCATACTTTCTTTAAGAGCAATCTAAAAACTTCCTATACTGATTTCAAAGGCCTCCTGTATTTGGTTCAATATGATTTGTATCGATGTTAAAATTGCATAATACGTTAATTTAAATGCAACAGCATACAGTAAAAACGATTTCCAACAGAAATAAGAGAATTTCACAATTAAACACTGCCCCATAACCAAACTTGTGTAAGTACTCTGTGAAAAGAATGTGAACGGACTGTGAGGACGCATAGGCTTATTTGGATCTATACTGTTCACAAAAGAAACCTTGTACTTTTTTTGCAATGCATAGACACATAATAACTTCTGAAGTAGTTCATTGCTTGTGTAAATAGATAGGTCCCGGATTGCCCGACACACATTCTGTTTGTGGAATATTTGTTATAAGACATGTCATAAGTAGATGTCAGTGAGAAGAAATCCGTCATCCTCATGACTTACGAGGGATTCGTTTTTATGGTGTAAAATGTTGCTTTCAACAATATATCAGTTATATCACGGCGTTTCCGTGGAAAGTTACAAAGTTATACTGGTTCATTTATCCTGATACCAGGAAAACAGTCGTATTGCTAACCCAACAACCTTAAGCGCCAAGGAGGGAAAGTCATTACTACCATTTTTAAAGTATTTGGTATTACTCGAGTATGAGGGATAATGTATATTATCCAATATATCCTTGAGAGTGTAATATATTAACATATGGTGCCTTGGTCCTTCACTACTAGTCTGTTTATTAAATACAGACTCACTTAATTTGTATATAAATGCATACAGCTATCTGATGTAAGACGAATGTAACTTTATACGTTCATTTCAGAGTAACAAATAGTCAGAACACTGCTCTAAGAGGGAAATAATTACTAATTCACTTAGTTCATAAATATATTTATTTCAGCTTCGCCAGTCGATATCTTTGTTGAACCTTACTTATTTACTTACGGTTTACTTACGGTTTCAAGACCACTGGATAGCCTACGGCTTCTAATGGTCCATCCCTTATGTTTATGATATTTCTTGTATTTGTTGACAAGTGGCAGCGTGGGTTGAATTTAGATGGGTGGTTAATCCAATGGTTATTTAATCTATTTTTAAAGGCGTTTATACTAGGTGCCATTACAACTACGTCTGGGAGCGAGTTCAAGTGATCCACTATCCTGACTATTTGGTTGTTTTTTTAATAGTTTGAGACTATTTCCTCTTGTATTTTTGTACTTTGATAAGGTTAGAAAGTCCTCTTTTGAAGTTAGATCATATTTGTTGAGAATTTTGAAGACTTGTAACATGTCTGCTCTTAGTCTTCTGTACTCTAGTGATGGGATTTCTAGGTGTTTTAGTCTATCAGTATACGGAGGGAATTGTATAGGTGATAGCAGTTATAGATTCTTTTGAAATTAAAACGACTCTAAACAAATTCACAATTTAACTCCTCTCTCGTTAATGTCAGATGTCGCCATCTATTGATAAACCATGTTCAGTTTGCATCCAGATCGGACCACACAACGTGTCTAGGCTGATCTGTGATCTATACTGTTTGACACCGAGATTGATTCTATTTCTGCATTTTGAGCGAGATTTTAAGAGTGTAAGCAGACGAAAAATATAAAGTGTTTCTATTCGATATCCTGTGAAGGGCGTATACCATGAACCGTTCTAAACATATCAATCTTCAGCAGACAATTATGAACTCGTATAAGCACAGCTATGTAAACTATCTATGAATTAACGCACACATGTACTTATTGACATGAGTTGAACACATTGTAACAGAGGAAGAATTTACTAACTATGAGCTACACAATATATTCAAAATCTGCAGTAACTTCAAAATACGTCACTTGTTGGAAAGGGTATGTAGTGTATTGCATTGTTTACTCTTATCTCTTATTCACAACGTTCTTAACTGTAAATTGTTGTACAATGTAAACTGATAATTCAATCTTAAATATTTCGATCCAATTGTACATGACCTTTTCAGTGATATGTACTACCTGTGTTAATACAGCAACAATTTATGAAAGGTAGTTCTAATTGTGATTACCCGTTTGTTTTCAATATTGTCTGAAGCATGCTTTGTAGTATATGAGGAAGGGTTAATAGAGCATTTCACATGCGCATGACGATGTACTCTCGGGAAGTTTGTTGCCTTTTACACTGTGGTCAGAAACGTGTCTAAATAACTCACTATGATCGTTAACTGGTAATAATATTTTGAATTTCATCTTTTTTACAGTTATAGATCTATATTTTATTTAGTTTTAAACTTTATAATGTTAGCTTTTCCAAAAAGCTATTGCCTGCTGGCTGCTTGACCCATTACTTGGGGGGGGGGGGGGGTCTTAATCGATCTATAAAGTAGCAATATCATTTTTGATTTGCTAATTTGCCAACCTGCAAGTTTTAAGTAGATAGTCATTCTAATAATAACATTGGGTCATCAAAAATTTAGTGATTTCCACCTGTTATGTGCAAGTAAGCTTACGATCAACATGTCGATGGTTTTATGCAAAACAGTTGTAACAACACATTGAAGAAGGTGCAGTTACAACTGTTTTGCATGAAGCCCTTGCATTTTGTTTGTGTACCAAAAAAAAGGCAAGCCGATGCTGCATCCATACAATTCACATTAACAAAAAAATGTCCTCATATAAATTTTTGTTTCACAGCTTAATTACTTTAGATAAATTTTCCTTCAAATAAATAAACCAATAATAATTAAAAAATTGCATTTATTTATGTTTTTTAGGTCGCTTTCAACAGTTTTTAGTTATATCACAGAGTTTCCTGGGTAAGTTGTTACCAGTTCTACTGGTCCATTCATTCTGACAACAGCAAGTCAGTCGTAATGCTAACCCCTTAACCCTGAGCGCCAAGGAGGGAAATCCATTTTTAAAGTCTCTGGTATGACCCGACTGAAAACTCGAACCTGTGACCTCCTGCTCTCGAGGCGGACGCTCTACCACTGAGCCACAGATGCTGTAATAATTGCAACAAACAAACAGTCTCAAACTATTTTAATCATATGGGTGAATTTTACTATAAGACAGGATGTGATGTGGTTGTATGAATTTGAAAAGTTTGAATATAAATGTAGAGGATTTAACAGCTTCCCGCAACTATTCAGCTGTCTGATGAGACTGTATATATTTGAAGCCCCGGTAGCAAAGTTGCTAGCGATGCGGGCTGTCAATCCAGGTATCAAGAGATTGATCCATGCTCTGCCAAACCTTATTTCTAACGTTTGAAAAAAGTCAATGCTACATGCATCATTAGCCAATGGGCTAAGTCTATGTGGAAAAGCAGCCAGTTGCTTGGGAAGATTAGTGTGTGCAGTACTGGTGTGAGAAAACCAGGAAACACATGAGTAGGTGAACTAGCTGCCCAAATATGAATGAGAAAATGTTAAAAACAGCATAAAACCCCAATCAATCAATATTTGAAGCATATTTGAAACTTGTATTCTATAATGAATTGACTTAAACTACTCTATTCTATTCACTTATTTGCCAAAAAGAAAATATAAATATACAATGTACTCCTTGCACTATTGTGGTGGTTTTGCCAACCTGCAACCATTGATGCAAACTGTTTGAATCCAACTTAGGCCTGATCTGAGATTCCAACAAATCTATTTCAGCTTATTAAAATTTAAAAGAAAAATTATATTTTTCAATATTAATTTTTCAAGTGTTACAGATTTGTTAAAACTAGGAAAAGGAGAACTACCATGTTTTCAAAAGAGGCAGTGTTATGTATTGGTGAATACTTGGATGGTTAACCCTTTCCCTCATATAGACACTTTCTGATGCATCTAAAGCAGAAGACTTTGAAAACATTGTGAAAAAAGGAGAAATTGCTCAAAGCATTTGCATTTTCTTTATTTGCCACAATTTGTTCAACTCCATTTGATAGTAAGACAATCATATATTAGAGCTGCTCAAATTACAAACATCCCGTGTTCAAATTAACTAAGTAACACAATATTTGGAATTCATGGATTTATTAATACATCAGGTTTTAGTATACCCCGACAAAAGGGTACCTGACCAACCATGCATACAGTCAAATAATCTTCATTGACATTTCTTCCTTCTTTTTCTCCTATTGTTAGAGGGAGAGGTATCAAACGGGGGACAATACCACGCCACTTCTTCTGGTTCCTCGTGAATTCCAACACAATCCCTGAAGGAAAGAAAATATTCTGCAATAACATATGTTCAAATGCTTTTGTTTTGATTTTCAGATTTTTCTTTAAACATAATGATGACAAAACTACTATGCACTGCAAAAGAAGTCATATCAGTGCTATTCTGCATTTAAGTGGAGTCAATTAAATGAACTTAATTTAAAAGGTTTTGAACATAGTCTGGCCATGATTGATTGTATGGTGTTTTAAGCCGCTCTTAACAGTTTTCAGTTATATCACAGCATTTCCTGTACTACTGGTCCATTTTTCTGACACCATTGAGTCAGTCGTAAGGCTAACCCCACATCCATGAGCGCCAAGGAGGGAAAGCCATTTTTAAAGACTTTGGTATAACCTGACCAGGGCTCAAACCCGCGACCTCCGGCTTTAAAAATCTTCTTGTCAAAAAGAAGAATTTTAATTAAATCAGGTGAGCAATATATGTCCATCATGGTACTCTTGTTTAATTTAGGAACTTCTGTTTTGAAAGGTTTTTACATCCATGATGTCAATTGTTGTGAAAATATTGCCACATCTTATATGGAGTATCATTGAGAAAAAAATTAGGTTGCCAGTGCATCTTATACACAAGGTCATCTTATAAGTGAGTTATGGTATGCTTATTTTCTCAAGGGAACTTTACTGCTGACCATATTTAGAAATGTTGATACCTTTTCTCATGTATAAGTCCCTTTCCCTTCTTTTTTCTATGTTTTTTCAACACATTTGGGAATGCAGAATATTATGTGTTGACTGAAATATTATTTATTTGGAATGAGCATGACCTAAATGTTTCATAGAAACACAAACTGTTTAGCAAATACAGTGTCTTTGATATCCAAGTGAGTGTTTTAGGCCTGCCATGTCCCCTTGTTCAATGAAATTAGTTTAAGAACTGAAATGCAATATTTTTTATAAACATTGTGTACTTACCAATGAAACCACTCATCACATATATCACAGCCTATCATTTCTTCTGTCCATTTGTGTTGTCATCTTCAACACCACATTTTGGACATATCCAAACCGTGTCACCTTCCTCATTCTGGAATGAAAATAAAAGTCATAACATGAGCTATGTGTTGACATTAAAAGTTCTTACTGAAGGCAAAATATCCTGTAGTAGAATGAAAGAAAAATTATGAAACACAAGTTATCTAAGAAATGTACATTAAATACTTAAGGCATCAATGAATTTATCACTTTGTAAAGGTGAACTAAAGTAAATTAAAGTATCTTTTTCCACTAAAGAAATATGGTCAAAGTTTTACGACGCTTTCAACAGTTTTCAGTTATATCATGGCGTTTGCCTTGGTAAGTTATCAGTACTACTGGTCTATTTATTCTGACACCAGCAAGTCAGTCGCAATACTAACCGCAAAACCTTGAGCGCCAAGCTATTATTACCATTTTTAAAGTTTTTGGTATGACCTGTCCGGGACTCGAACCTGCGACCTCCCGGACTCAAGGCGGACGCTCTACCACTGAGTCACTGCTTAATCACCTCGCCATGAAGTCTTTACAAGCGTTAAATCATTTTTCTTGGTAAACAATGGAAATATAGGTGCCATTGCTCATTCAATATGCATTGTTAACTAAGGGGTAAACAATGCCCCTTTACAAGGGCTTTCAAAACGGTTTTTAGTTGCAACTGTTTATGCCAAGCCCTCAAAACGGTCAATCTTTCTTAAGAAACAAGAAAATTGGATGTTATGAAAAGCAAAAAGATACACATACCAAATATGAGTAATTTTCAGCCTTTTTTTTGTCTGTTTTCTATGTGGAGCTAAAGACCTTTTCTTGCTCTGAGATGAAGAATTTTTCTGCTTACTAGTGTCCAATTTATTTATAGATGTATCTGGTGCTGTAGATGTAGACGCAATCACTATGTTTGACCTTTTCTTGCTCTGAGATGAAGATTTGTTCTGTTTACTAGTGTCTGATTTATTTATAGATGTATATTGTGCTGTAGATGTAGACGCAATCACTGTGTGTGTAGATGCAGACTCACTCTGTGTAACCTTTGAGATTTTTTCAGCCTTTTTCTGAAGTTTCAGTTTTGACACCTGGATTTGTTTACTATGAGCCATTGTTTTTTCGACATGATATCCTGATTTCAAATCCTTTCTGAATTGATTGAAAAAAACCATCAAGTACTTTTTATCACATTTTCATACAATTTCTCAACATAAACTGCTTGTTTTTCCCTGTTTTGAATAAGTGTTTGCACATCAGTTGAATCATCCCATAGATTTTTAAAGACAGCTTCAGAGAATAATCCATTCAGAAAAAGGTTTGATACTGTGTCAGATATGCACACATTGAACAAGTCCTGTTTGTAAATGTTAAGACTTGAGCTGCTTAGTTTAGACAGTGCTAATTGGGTTAATTATATGAAGAAAATGTACATTTCATCATTTATGTTAGTCAGTGATCTGGAAACGTTTTGCTTTCTACTGATTTCAAGAAGAGAGCTTGGATGATCTGTAATAATTGAAGAGTAGGTGTCATATTCGTTGATGCTGTTGAGAAGAGCTAGTGCATACGTGCAGTCATCAAATATCTCGTGTGATTCCTTAGTCGTTTTGAAGCAATGATAATTTTTCTGTTTTGAATAGGAATGCATCACCTTTGCAATGCAATATCCTCCCACATAACGTATCTTAGCTTTTGATGGTTCTGTCACATACCTTTGTTTAAGAATACAAGTTTCTGAGGCATATAGATTTGTTTGTTGCTTCAGGAGATATTTTCTGACAGACAAATGAGCTCGAAAACAAACGCGCATGTGATCATTAGAGTAAGTTTCATTGAATATTGAGAGGCAGTTCATTGTATATTCTACCTTAGACAGGTGCTTCATTATACCTTTGTAGAACACAACTAAGTCTTTTGACTTCACTGCTCTTGGCTCTGAAATATGTAGATCATCCAGCAGCTTTGATACTATTAAAACATATTTTTTGAAGAATACCACCATCTTTCCTTCATTTAAACCATCAACTATTGTGTTAATGCTGCACTGTGTTGGGGATAATTCAATTTCATGTATAATTTCACGGGTCTTAAAATCTTCGGGCAAAGTGAAATTGTGTGCTTCTTCATCTTGTAGGTCTAAACATGTTATCAAGTTATCAAAGTCCTCATCAAACACTTCACTACTATTAACCACAGTGTCCTGATTTGCATCTGTCGCAGTAAACGAAATGTCCCAAGACGAGCAATTTCTCCTTTTGCCACAATATTTTCCATTTAGTCATAGGTTATCCATTCAATAATAGAGATTTAAAAAAATATGTTTAAAGTCGTCTGATGCAGAATTGTTGTATGAGGGAAAGGGTTAAACAGGCATCATATGAAAACATAACAATAAAAGGTAAGTCATAATGCTAACCCAACAACCCTGAGTGCCAAGGAGGAAAAGCCACAACTTCCATTTTTAAAGTATTTTGTATGACCCGACCGCGGCTCAAACGCGCGACATCCCGCTCTCGAGGCGGACGTTCTACCACTGAAGTAATTATGTATTTTTTCCTTCTATGTAGTAATATATATATAGGGGGTTGGGAGGGAAATTGTCTTCACTTGCAAGACACTTCAAATCAATTGCTTATCATGTATGTTTATATCTACACTTTAATTTATGTTAAAGGTTACTATCAAGACTGAGCTATGGTGAAGGGTCAATTGATATAAGAAAACTTCATGATCAATACAAGTTTGAATGCATTGAAAGTTGTTTTGAAAATCCAGTTGGAATGAGATCTTTTCCGGAGCACCTGCAGCTGATATTTCATAAAAGTGAAATGAAACGCAAATTAAATGAAAAGTATAACTCAACAGTGTATACTGGTATAATTGTAAAACCTATAGAACAAACAAAAACAGAAGACTTCAGTTCTGTCAGCAGTCACATACAGAAAGAGTCTGTGTTTGTGTTAACAGGGTCTGATTCAGTGCAAGTTACATGTGAACTGAAAACTGGTATATTTTCTAATGGAATTGAATTGAAAAAGAATGTGACTTTCAAAAGTGATGGCAGCTGGCAACTTGAAATAGCAGGTTCTTTAGTAATTGTTGAAAAGTTAGGAATTGACAGTACTTATCAATTAAATGAAGATAGAGTGTCAGTGATATGTGATATTGTCAAAAGAGTTGGTTTGTGTTTTGGTATTATGGTCTGTAGGACTACCTCTGTCAGTCGTTTGCATGTACTTGAAAAATTGCAGAATAATTCACAAAAAAAATAAAGAAGGCTGTGTTCTTTGTCGTGTAATAGGGTTATTGCATTCAATGCAAAATGTGAAACATGTAAGATATGTCAAAAGATGACTTTCTCCACTGTAACCTCTTCAGTACTAACAAAAGAAAACAGCAAAGAAAATGTGCCTGCAATTTGTAACAAAGTATCAACAGAAGACTTTAAAATACTTATTCCAAACGCTGGTAATGAAATGTTAGAGCTTTTGATGGACCAATATAAAAATTCACGCAGGCATCCTTCAGGAAGAAGATGGAGTAAAACTGTTATTTCAGTCTGTCTACAGTTGTTCACCAGAAGTCCCCATGGATATGAGGCATTAAGGGCTAGTGGCATTCTTATATTGCCTTCCCCGCCACTTCTTATATTGTATAAAAATATTGTTAAACAAGACACTGGCTTCAATAAAAATGTTTTTCAGTGGATGTTTGAAGAAGCTAAACAAAGGGGTCTGCCACTGAGTGGCTGGAAAGGTGGTCTTATATTTGACGAAATGTCTATCCAGTCTGATCTGCAAATACAGAAATCAGGAGACATTATTGAGTTAAACGGTTTTGCAGACATTGGTGAAGAAGGAAACATGTGCCATACCCTTCGAACTGGTGCTGATAAGATTAAATTAGGAACACATATACTTCAACTGCTATTTGTAGGGCTTACATGTTTCAGATTTCCCGTTGCACATTTTGCAACTGACCAGATTCAGGGACCAGAATTGTACACTGTGTTCTGGGAAGCTGTATATGTAATTGAATCATATGGTTTTAAGGTATTATATAAGTGTATGGATGGTGCCCAGTGCAACAGGGTCTTCATGCATATAAATCTAACAGATTCAATTGATTTTTTCTCAACAAATCCATGTGATGGTGGTTAAATGGTTTTCACAATGGACTTCTCTCATGTCATAAAGAAGATCAGAAACAATATTATAAAAAGTGGTAACCAAACTGAAAAGGGGTTTACAAGGAACCTTACTCTCCCAAATGATACCAATTTGCAGTGGCAAATGTTTCGTGATGCCTTCCAATGGGATCAACAAAACTGTCTCCCGCTCAACAGGAAACTGACACATGAACATTTATATCCCTCTACACAGGAGAAAATGAGAAATCATTTAGCTGAGGAAGTACTTAATTATGAAATGGTAACTTTAATGACAGAATACAAGTCTTCACTTGGTGATAAAGGGGCTGTTTTAGATTTTGCCATTGAATTGTTAGAACAGACATCAAAATTAATAGTCATATTTAGAGATAAAAGGCCGATAAAACATCTAAATGACTCGAGACTGAATTAATTGCTTCAGGTGTGCAACTGGTTTAAACGGTGGAAGGAATGGGCTGACTCTTTAAATACAAAAGCTAAATACAGAACTGTTATGTCCTTGCAATGCCGCGAAGACATACAGTCATGTGGTTATGGGGTTTATTGAACTTTGTAAAGAAGCAATATTAGCTGATCCACTGGCAGAAGTTACCCCAGCATTCATAAACTCGGATGTAGTTGAAAACCACTTCAACCAGCAAAGGTCTACATATCATGGAGCTTCCACTAACCCAAATATCTTAGAATACAGTAGAGATCAAAACAGCATAATTCTGAGGCAAACTATGATATCAAAGAAAGCTAATGCTATGAGAGCAAAGGAGGTAACAGAACCATACTGTGTTGTGAACAGGCCTAACTTGAAGAGAAAGTCAACTACTACAGTTAAAGACACACATCTGGAAATTAAAACAATCAACCTATGAAAGGTAAATATGATGTATTTTAGCTTCTACTTTTTTATTGGCCCTTGCAGCTATAATGAGAACATTTTTAAGCAAAACATTGCCTGAATGAAATAAAAATATATATTTTAGTTACTTTTCACAACACAAAATATGCTGTAAAAAGCAACTAGCCCGATATTGAATATACATGAATGCCATGGTGGACCTTATATCACTCACCTAAAATTAAAATTCAAGATATTAGGTCAATAGGTCAACTTTAATTTGAGAGGTGTGATTTTAACAGTCTTGGTACATGTTCACTGTCAGATAGCATTCTCCTTTTATATTGTTGAAGTTATGTTTTAGACAGAATTGTTTATGATGCATACATTTAAGTCCCAGTGCCTATTTAGATGTAAAAATACATAGACTATCTAAAGAGGCACTGGAACTTTAACAATTCTATATCCCAGTTTCAACATCATATAATATGAAATTAATTTGTTTCCATATTAAGTCTATAATTTATGCAAGTTTATTTACCTGACTTGGTTGCGACAACATGTTTGATCTTCAAGCAGAACTTCACTTGCTTCATCTATGAACATAGTAACTTCCATAGGCTGCTGTATGCAAACTTATGGGTGAAAGTTAATCATTCGCAGTCCATGTGATGTTTAACAGCGAGACATAGCCACTCCCAGCTGTCCTGGTTGAAATATCTGTTTACAGTCCACTTCCACTCTGAAAGTGTTATATAATGATCCATATCAAACAAATATTTTGAAAAGTAAATTTAAATCAGAAATTAATTTCATTTTTCTGTAGAAATCAGTTTTTATAGGATAGCATTTTACTTTCTTTGAGAAAGCTTGCAAATATCCTAATTCAGCTGAAGACAGATATATATTGGCAAAAATCTCAGCTGATCTGGGTCGGCAGAATCTATTCAAAAAGAGTGTACATTGTCTAACATGTAACAGTGTAGACACTTATCTTGGTTTACATTGGTCACTTAAGCATATCAAATTCATAATTGTAAAAAATATATTTATTGTTTACTCACCTAATCAATATTTGCAGATAATCTTCAAGAGCAATGTCAAAATAGAAGAAAAAATTACAATTTTTACCATTACATATCTTCCTTGTGAAGAAATGATTTATGACTACCATAATAATGTAAGAAAGATGCAAGTGGACAAGAGTCATCCCCTGTGCTTTGTGAATTGTGAGGCCAAATGCTGGTTTCAAGGGATACTGTTCTCTGCAGGCCACTACACAATATTCCTGAGGACTGAAAACTATGGAAATAAAATAATATTTTATTATAATGAGAGTCAGCCTCGGTGGCGCAGTGGTTATCTGGTTCGAATCCTGGTCGGGCGGCAAACTTCTTTTCGACTTTTAATTAGCCTCTAAACTATGTGGCTTGAAAAGAATGTTGTGTTTGTACTGGTGCTAGAAAGCCAGGAAAACATAGGTCACATGCACTGACCGCCGTGATATGACCAAAGATGTTAAAAATGGCGTTTTTAAACACTAATAAATAAAAAAATAAAATACTGGGACTATTACATTATTATATGATCATAAATCAAAGGTTAGATGCAAGACTATTCTTACTACATCTTGTACAAAATGTAGTAAGACTAGTCTTGCACCAAGCCCATGAAATGTAGGGATGTTATCATACAACTGATTATTTATTTAATCATTTATTCATAAATTGTGTCAGCCTGCTTTTCTTTTTTAACTTAAGAAGAGATAATATTATTGACTTGATATAACTGGCAGTAGTTAAAATATATGTATATATATGCATTACAGAAAAAGAAACAAAATATTATTCAAAGTGAAACAAAATAAAGTAACATGAACATAGTTAATGCACCTTCAAAACTACATTTCTGTACTCGTGTTGTTTTCGTTATACTTTTAAAATATATGGTTGGACCATCTTCATTTATATTTATAACCTCACCACATAAGCCGTTCACAAATCTCTCTGACAAGTTTCTCAACAATATTACTGGCATGCCCATTTTCAACCAAAGGACTTTTGGCACAATCAGTTTTCCTAGTTGATTCAGGTTACCAGAATCCATAGATTTCAATTCGTGAAGTCGTCCTGGCATCTTCATAATTTCATTCCTGTTATAATCATATACTAAATCATTTTTGGCAAATAATTTGAAAACATGTTCGTTAAACTCTGGTAGTTCTCTGTCAAGTGTTTTAATAAACTCCACTGTCTCCTCCTTTAATTTCCCACCAGATGATACATCCTTTATTGATTGGATTAATAAAGGATCACACTGTCTAATGATTTCAGTTAAAGTTATTCTGTGAGGAAAAACCTTTCTAAAATGCTGATTTTCGAAACAGTATTTTCCAGCATCAAAATATCCACTGTTCTTTACTGGCCTGAGCTGATGAAAGTCTCCACTAAATATTAGTTGAATTCCCCCTGTTATTCTGTCTTTATGTTTCAATGAGAGTACTGATAAAAGAGACTGAAATGTTTTCATGCTTATCATAGAGCACTCATCTACCACTAATGTATCAATTCTTTTTGTTCTTCGAAGGACACTTTCAGGTTTCACACTGTTTGCTATAACATTTCCAATTGTCTTTGGATCAAACCTGCCATCAAGTAATCTAGCAAACTGATGCAGTGTAAAAGCCTGTAAGATGTAAGACATATATTATAAATTCATATTTGTTTTCACTTTTCAGCTCTGTGACAATAGGAAACCCACCAGATAAGAACTACAATGAACAATACAAGAAAGATAAAATTATCATGGTGCAATGTTAGGAAATATGTAATTCAACAGAATGGATTTGGTTCTCAGAACACTGTTCAGTGATGTGAAATGTGAGGGAGAGTACAAGATAGTTGTATTAGTTCATTGTTATTGAACTTATATTTAAAGCATTCTTTCAATGAATGGATTGTTAACTACACAAATAATATTATGATAGGTAAGTAACATTTTACAGACTAACAGAGTCTACATTTCATATTTATTGATAGCTTTCTTGAAACAGACACTTTTACTATTGCAGTTGTAACTGGATAACCAATGTGACACCAAAAAGCTTTGTTGTTAATGTTGTCTGTAAGATATATGCTACTTGATGCAAGGGTATTTTAGTATTTTATTTTGTTTACATCAAATGGCAAGGCCTAATCAGCATGATCAAGAAAGAACTTCTCATGATTTACTTAATGGGGGGTTGTTCTATCATTTTTCTGTCAATTTACTAATGATTTCATGAATGAACCCTTTCCTCCATATAACAAATATGCAGCAGATTTAGGCAACTATATGGAAACTCTTTATATATATAAGGTTGTACTATTGGAAAGAGTTGAAAACATTGTGGCCAAAGGGGACATTGCTTGTTTTGAGCAATTTCTCCTTTTGCCAAAATGTTTTCAAAAGTTGTCTGCTGCAGAGGCTTCAGAATGTGTCTATATCAGGGTAAGGGATAACTGTAATACACTAGTGATAGAATGAATACTACTACAAAGCAATATTGACTTCATAATAATGACCACACACTTGTGATTATATAAATTAACCTTTTCCCTTATTTAACAAATCAGCAGCAGTCAACTTTGAATATTTTGCCCAAAAATACAGAAAAATTTGATAAATGGAAGAATTATAGGTAACAGGAGAAATTGCTTGTTTATCTCAATGTTTTCGAAAGTTGTCTGCTGGGCAAGGGTTACTTAATACTTTCCTAAATCAAATTTGCAACAGATGAACTTGAAATGAATGTGGAAAATCTATAAATTTTAAATAAGTGTTATTTTTGAAGAGTTGAAAACATTGTGGCAAATAAAGAAATTGCTCTTTTTGAGCAATTCTTCTTTTGCTACAATGTTTTCAAAAGTTGTCTGCTGCAGATGCTTCAGAATGTGTCTATATCAGGGTAAGGGATAACTGTAATACACTAGTGATAGAATGAATACTACTACAAAGCAATATTGACTTCATAATAATGACCACACACTTGTGATTATATAAATTAACCTTTTCCCTTATTTAACAAATCAGCAGCAGTCAACTTTGAATATTTTGCCCAAAAATACAGAAAAACTTGATAAATGGAAGAATTATAGGTAACAGGAGAAATTGCTTGTTTATCTCAATGTTTTCGAAAGTTGTCTGCTGGGCAAGGGTTACTTAATACTTTCCTAAATCAAATTTGCAACAGATGAACTTGAAATGAATGTGGAAAATCTATAAATTTTAAATAAGTGTTATTTTTGAAGAGTTGAAAACATTGTGGCAAATAAAGAAATTGCTCTTTTTGAGCAATTCTTCTTTTGCTACAATGTTTTCAAAAGTCATCTGCTGCAGAGACATCATAAATTACAACATAAGTGACTTTATAATTGGTCATACACTAGTGCTTTTATGAATAAAAAAAACCTAGAAAAACATTTATAAGTGACTTCATAGTATAGAATAACCCTTTTAACAAATGACAGACATTAGCACCTTTATAAGCGGATATTAAACCCTTTGTTAAAATTGCTTTAAATAGCCCCTTCATAAAAATGTCAATCTAGGGCTTGTGAGTTTGAATCCTGGGTCGGTGAACTGTCTTTCCGAAGTTTTAGTCAATGTGACAGGCACCATTTAGCTCCCACCATTGGGCTATGTCTATGTGGAAAAGCAGTGACATTTGCTTGGAACGATTGTTGTGTATAGTACTGGTGTGAGAAGCCCAGGAACACCATGATAAAGTGAACTGGCTGCAGTGGTCACTGGAAAACTATTGAAAATTGCTATACAAAAATCATTCAACCAGATTTAATTAACTAGTCTCAATTATAATCAAAGGGGTCGAAATGTCACACCAGGCAAAGGGTTAAGTACCGTTTCTGTCTAAAAACAAACATGCAGAAATCTGTATTTACTTTATGGCCTATAATAACAAACAAAAGAATCAAGAACCTGCAAATCAGCGTCGTAGATTTGACACGCAATTCCAGTGGAACAGGTCAGCGCTACCACCTTTCCTTCGCCCCTCAATTTCCTTACTATCGTGGAAAGCGTAACTGATTTGTCAGTACCAGCACATCCCAATAAAATGAAATTATGACCACTCAGAGCTAAATCAACTGCCTCTTGTTGTTGCTGGTTGAGGAAAAACGGGGAAAACAATATCTGACATCTTTTCCCGCAATGGTATCAAAATTTAATCACGGACACTCGGGACATCCTCCGTACATAATAACCAGACAATCAAAACACGTTTCACAAAAACTTACCTTGCAATCGGCTATTTCCGACAACTTACACATTGTCAATGATACTTAAGGGAAATCGCCGAGTTGATCCAATTGTTTATAGAGGTTAAGGTCACAGGAAAGTATATCATGGGCGATATTTGGAAGATTGAGAGAGTCCGATGAAAACAAAATGTGTTAGACTGCTTATGCGTAAGTATTGTTCTCCCGATTGAGTAGTAATGACCATCTAAAACGTTGATTCATAAATTACCAGTCAGTTTTTCGGTGAAAACCGTGCCATTGCATCTTAATCCGGTGATTATTGGCTTGAAACTCGCGTTCAATTATCGTCTACTGTTCCGAGTAAACGTTTTGTTGAAAGATTCGCGAAACTTTTCGCCGCTTCGGCTCGATTCCTCATTTCAGGACATAATGTAGGGTATTAAGGAAATAACTGTGCTACTGATTGCCGCTCGATTTGTATCGATATATTAAGTATTAAGAAGAGGAAATAACGTCAAAGTGAGCGTGTCGGCGAGGTTCTTTTTCGGAGTTATTTACCTTTTCTATATATTATATGTAAAGTGGGCGGTTTATGCGCCGGGCACCTGTGTAGCACTCCATACAACAGTATTTCCATGTAACTGGCTGCTTTTCAACATAGATTATTAGTCCATTGGGGGAAGAATAATGATGTTTGTCGCATTGACATTTGTGAAACGCCAGAAAGAATGATGGCCGAGCTGGATTCGAACTCACAAACCCTTGATATACAGCTCGCGTCGCTACCTGATTTTAATGTTAAAACTCACAACCCCTTGATATACAGCTCGCGTCGCTACCTGATTTTAATGTTTGAACTCACAACCCCTTGATATATAGCTCGCGTCGCTACCTGATTTTAATGTTTGCTTTTGACATTTGAAACGAAAAAAAAAAGCATGATAAAAGATTAATTTAATCCTCAACAGTGTATGCATTCGAATGCTTACGAACTTACGGATACACACGTATATAAGAGATGTGCATTCAGCGGTCGTCAACTAGAAACATCTGAAGAATTAGAGTTTTAGAAGTGATTTTTGGGACGAGATCATATAACGAAGCCATGAATAACATCCGAAAATTCGCTAAATGGGTTGATAAAACGCATGTATTTGTGAGTTAGGGTGAATGAAACACGAGATATGCAATCGACCTACATATATGCAGGTTTGGAAACACAGGTTTAGTACTACGATGTACTCTAAGTCTTTAAAATATAGAACTTCTATCTTCCCCGGGATTTTACAATGTAGTTTGTTTTTTTAATGTTGAACTAACCTGTTTATTTTGATTATTGAGCAAAGATCTACCAACGTATTTCAAATACCAACATACGATGTATGCCGAATGTGTTTAGGCTTCCTACCCTTTTGTCTACTTTTACTTAAAGTTAAATGTTAAAGAATGAGTGAAAACAGAAAACAGAATGCTATTGCGATAAGAGAAATTAAATAGAAAACCGGAACAAAGGGCGTGTAAAATAGTAATGTGTGTAGTTAGATACATTGGTCCGTTTCGTTTCCACTCCATAAGCGTACCTTTTCTCTAATGTTTTTTGTGTTTAACTATATAACAGATATATCGTGATAACTCGATATGATTTTGAATGATGAAATCAACATTATATTGGTCTCAAATATAATTTCTAATCGGTCATTAGCATTTCTCGCATACAACAACCGGTTACAACTTAACACTCTATTTATAAACGACATGTTCATATTTCACCCTCATATACTCAAACAAAAAATCTGCAGCAGACGAATTTAAAGACACCTGTTGGAGAAATGTAGTACATTTCCATAACTTAAGGTATAATTATTGAATATAGTTATTAACAACTTCTCCCTATGCCATCATGTTTTCAAAAATCGTCTGATATGAATGCGTTCACATGCATCTGCAGGTGGGAAAGGGATAAAGGAACAATTTAAATGCTCATTATTTTTTGACAATGTAAAATAGTATATATATAGTGTCCTCTAATTTGCAATTTTGAGAGTAAACAAGTACGTCTTCACAAAATATGTGAATTATTATCGTAAAAATTCACAAGTCGATATAATTGTTGAACCTTATTTGTATACACATTAAGGAAATACAAATGTCTCAAAACAAACTCCAATGTTGAATATCGCCAACAGTTGATCCCTATGCGAGACGTTGAGTTTGCATCCAGATCGGGACCTACACAATGTTGGGGTTGATCTGAGATATTAACTGTTTAACATTCAGATTGGCTTCATGTTAGCAATAATTTTGAAGGAAGCTATTTGATACAAAATTAGTGTAGACGACAATTAAGCAGATAATATTACTTTAGCGTCCAAGTAGACAAAGATTCGCCAGTCGATATAACTGTTAAACCTCACTTATAGACACTTAAGGAAGTTAAAAAATATGTTTAGGCTGATCTCAGATACACACTGTTTGACACCCAGATTAATTCTACTTCAACTGTTTTACAAGGGTTTACTAGAGTGTTGTAGACCACAATAAAGCAGAAGGAAAAGATCAAGTGTTGACATCCGATATCCTGTGAGAAATGTATAATTTAAATCCTTACCAGAAACAGTAAATCTTTTGCAGACGACTATGAAATCATGAAAGGAAAACTATGTAAACTATCTATGAATTAAAGTATACTAAAATGTCCGTTGTTCGCCAGCGTGTAACTGCAACCAGATCGTAACCAACCCGCTACTCACACGCTGGAGGCTGATCATTTTAGGTATGTTAAAACAACTATCTAACTAGGGGCTTTTATCACTTATTGTATTTGAAGCACAAGGAGCGATGCGCATTTTATTTCTCAATGTAGGTGTATGAAACGTAATGTTTTTGAAAGAGAAATAAGGAAAATATGCAAATAAGTATTGCCTTACCTAAGCTTAAGGACTTGTGGTTGTTGGAAAAGTTGAACACTTCTTTTGAATTAATTATTAGGGAGAGATTATAACCTGCTTGTTTTATCGATGAACACTACGTTTATAAACATGATAACATATAATCAAACTCCCGTGTAAACATGTGAGTTTACTTCCGCGTACACACACGAAATAACGTCAAACCTTGAGCGATGATTACGTCATTTCATATGCGATGTCGATATCACTGATTTCTCATGGAGCGGCCCCATTGTATAATGTATGGTGTATGATTTAAATGGCACGTATGTATGCATATGAGCTTGCAAGCTTAATGTCGATAATAGGGTTTTGTCTAATTACACAAGGTATAAATAGTGTTCAGAATGCTGACCATTATTATATAATTAGGACATTTGACAAACCATGGCCCCTAGCTAATTCACGATTGTTGACCTGTGTACAATTCCACAACACTTACTTACTTAGCGTTGAGTAATTCTTAAATACTTAACAGCGTATTTCATCATTTTTGTTTCCCTTGTAACAATGTCAAACAATATCGTTTCTTAACAAGTTAACTATTGTTATGCAACTTAGTACTGTACTATAACATTCCAGCATTCATGTTTTACAACATTTTAGTGAAACTAAAATGATGAAATTTGCTTTTAAGTATTTAAATCTTACGTAGCTCTAAGTAAGGTTGGTGGAATCTCTCATTGCCTACCCTTTTCATCTATATTATGTTATCTTAAAGCTAACAAGGGACACAGAGAGAAGTCGCCATTATAAATAACGCTTCAGATTGAACACTATTTATATTTAATCATTATTTGTTTGAGGGAAATCATATATTTCTTGAATGATTGTATGGTGAAAAGGGAAGACAAAGATTAGAGTAAATAGATTGCATATGAATATAATTTGAAAGTAAAGTATGGTTATTATAATAATTAATGATATGCCTAACACATTGAGTAGAGGTCGATTAATTAAACACATATTTAAGCTAAGCTCGTTTACGACCGCGACAAGTCGTATATGACATTGCGGTCGTTGTGTATAACATAACAGAACCTTATTTAAATGTTATAAAAGACAAAAATATCAGAAAATGTTTCTCAAATTTCAGAATTAGTTCACATAAATTAGAAATAGAAATTGGCCGCTATAAAAAAGTGGACCTTAACTTAAGGACATGTAAACTTTGCAAGTCAGGATCAATAGAAGACGAAAAACATTTTGTCACAGAATGTCCATCTTTTGCTAGTGAAAGAAATGAACTCTTTAAAACAATGTCGCAATTCTCAATTCATTTTAACATAAAGTCAAATGAACAAAAATGTATATGGATGTTTATAAATGAAGATAAAAACGTTATAGTTGCGCTTTGTGAATATATTTCAACATGTTATAGTCTTAGATTTAATATTTTAACAGGCTTGTAATAAGTAATGCAGTCACAAGTTGTTGTGTTTGGTCACTGTGTTTATCTTTCAAACTGTTGTCAATCTAATACAGACTGTATCCCTGTTTTGGGTCAACAGTTCTGAATATGTGTTTATGTATCAGTTAGTGTTTTAAAAAGTTCTAGTCAATTTGTTTTGTTTGTATATAGTTACTTAATCAAAATCAATCTTGTTTTTAATGATAATAATATTACATTATAATATATTATTATTATTTTATAATTTGTATGCCAGTGATGGCCCATGATTGGAAAAATAAAATTATTCTATTCTATTATATTCTATTCTAACTGTATTCACACTGTTAAGACTGATGACAGACGATATCATCAGATATTTAATAGTGTAGACTATCGTACCAGTAAGCGACGAGTAATAGCTAGACACGACTACAGTTGTGTCAGACGACAAATCGCATGATGCACATTTTGATCAGTAAATAATTTACTAAAAATATATTCAGAGTCATGTAATTTATAACTAGTAGTGTTCGCTTCCGGAACGAGAGGTCCCGAGTTCGAGCCCAGTACGGGTCGGACTCTTTCAGCTGGGTAACATGTGCATTCTGGTTGAAGAAAGGTCGCTTATGATATGTTATTAACTACTGGTCACGGAAGATCGAGTGTTCATTGTACGCAATTACACATCAGAGAGTCATTGTTATACGCAGATTCAACAACACAACAAAGAGTGTTCATTGTACACAATAACATATCGGAGAGTCATTATTATACGCAGATTTAACAACACAACAAAGAGTGTTCAATTACACATCAGAGAGTCATTATTATACGCATATTTAACAACACATCGAAGAGTCTTCATTGTACGCCATTACATATCAGAGAGTCATTATTATACGCAGATTTACCAACACAACAAAGAGTGTTCATTGTACGCAATTACACATCAGAGAGTTATTAGTATACGCAGATTTAACAACACAACAAAGAGTGTTCATTGTACGCAATTACACATCAGAGAGTCATTATTATACGCATATTTAACAACTCAACAAAGAGTGTTCATTGTACACAATTACATATCAGAGAGTCATTATTATACGCATATTTAACAACACAACAAAGAGTGTTCATTGTACCCAATTACACATCAGAGAGTCATTATAATACGCATATTTAACAACACAACAAAGAGTGATCATTGTACACAATTACATATCAGAGAGTCATTATTATACGCATATTTAACAACACCTCAAAGACACTTCAATGTACACATATTGTACGCAATTACAACTCAAAGCGTCTTCATTGCAAGCAGAATGAACAACATCCCGAATAATGTTCGTTGTACGCAATTACACATCAGAGAGTCATCATTATAAGCAATTTAACAACACAACAAAGAGTCTTCATTGTACACAATTACACATCAGAGAGTCATCATTATAAGCAATTTAACAGCAATATGTACGCATATTGTACGCAATTACACCTCAAAAAGTCTCTATTTGACACATTGTACACAACAACACATAGAAGAATCTTCATCGTACTCTCGATTCAATAACACATAGAATGCGTCCAAGTATTCATTTGAGAAAATTCAAAACATGAGCTGTCCGTAAGATAGAGCGGTCGGCTTGTTTAGTGCTGGCCAATGAAACAATACTTTTCGCAATAAGGGCAAAACAAAAATCTCTGTATATTGTATTTGTCAATGTGTAAATAAGGTTCATAATCAGCAAGATATTAAGTCAAGATTCAAATTTCAGAATGAGTTGATACATCTGAACACTACAGCAACATTTGAAATGGTTAAATCCAAAGGGTGGCTGGTACTCTTTTTTGTTGATGGAAGTAATGATGGTTAATAAGTATTGTAAGTTTCAAAGGAATATTAGCAATGGTTTGAAGAAAAGAAGGGTGATACGAACAACTTTGAACAAATCTTAAGTCATAAAAAAGGGCCTAATCATGGTTAATAAGTATTGTCAGTTTCAAAGGAATATCAGCAATGGTTTGAAGAAAAGAAGTGTGATACGAACAACTTTGAACAAATCTTAAGTCATAAAAAAGGGCCTAAATTATTTAGAACAAAATTATTGACAGAGTAACCTTCCATTGTCTACAAATGGGGGTCATGATGGTAAACAGGTATTCCAATTTTCAGGGGAGTATCCTAAAGGTTTAAGTCAATAATTGAGTTTTACCCAGATCAATGTATTTTCTAAATCGATAAAGGGCCATTATTCTGACAAAAATCTGCACAGATTTATGTACTATTGTTTGTTGATGGAGGTATTGATGATTGATAAGTAGTGTATGTTTAAAGGCAATATCTGGAAAGGTGTTAAAAATAACGGGGTGATACCGTAAAAAATGTCAGAGATATTTTGGTTATTTCTTTGCAAAGATATATTTTAACTGTATATTTGGGGACGTTCGTATATAACGTTAAATTTTATTTATGTAAGAAGTATTTGAAGTTAAATAGTTCAGCAAATAAAATTGTACCCTTAGGCTAAGATATCCTTTTAGATTATGTTTTAGATTATTATATGTTTAGTTTTAGGTATTGGTGTAGAATATTGAAAATTCCAAATAGGAGATGTCCACGCAACTGTTAATGTTGAAATCTTTAGATGACGTAGGACGTAGAACCTGGGAAACTTATTAGAAAAACTTATTATATGGTTTTGGAAACAGGAGGTAAGAAACGTGAATCAATGTATTAGGTGTTTAAAGAACGTCTAACAGATGTTTCAATCAAAATTGGCATGGACGTATCAACGAATCTGGTTGATGTCTTCACTGTAAACATTATAAGTCTTTATTGAATACAGAAAAATATCTACTTATAGACATATCGTTTAAACATAAGATTGCTGTATAATTGTGATGTGCTAATCATAAGTTAACATTGAGACTGGTAGCTATAGTAAAATTACTCGGGAAAATGGGATATGTTTGTCCTGTTTTCAAAAATGTAATCATAACATTACTGAGTGACACTATCATATTTTTTTCCAGTGTCAAAAGTTCTAAGAAATCAGACAGTATTTCCTTTTCACCTGGTATAAATTGTTACTAGCATTACTAGTTTCTACGCGTTATTATCATCTAATAACACATTGCTAATAATAAAATTAGCATACTACGTTTATATGCTGTTGACAGAGATTAAGTCTTAGTGACATTTGTCAGAATGCAAAAACCTACTACTACTACTACTACTACTACTAAAACCACTATTACTACTACCTCTACTACTAATATTAATTTAAATACTACTACTTCTACTACTACTACTACTACTACTACTACTACTACTACTACTACGACTACTACTTCTACTTCTACTACTACTATCACTTATTCTACTACTAATATTATTTCAACTACTACTACTTCTACTACTGCATCTACTACTACTAATTATACGTCTGCTATTTCTATATTACTACAACTACTATTAAAACACTCCTATGACTATTTTTTTTTCTATTTTTCAGTGTCACGTGGCCTTCTCCTTTTCAAATGCCAACCACGGCCTTTACACAAACTCTATTCCTATTGTCCTCCTACTTGAAACATACTTAAAACCACTTATTTAAAATGATAATGTCTTTGTAGATATAAAAAGTAAGTAAGTGGTACTTTGAATATCACACGAAAACAACGACACTATGTTTCCTGTTGAAACAATAGATAAATGAAACCGGACAAAATAGACAAAGTCAAGAGTTCATTTGTATGTATATGCGCTATATCCATGCTGACAAGGTACATTTAATGCTATCTTACAAGGCCCAGCTAAACATTTCCACCTCTTTTCGTTCGATATTTACTTCCGTGTTAAGATTATGTGTGTAGACACATATATTATAGACATTTTCTGCTTAGCTTTAGCGTCGAAGTGAGGTTTAACGCCGTTTTCAACTTATGTTCAGTTATATCATGGGAGCTAGTTAACCTTCCCATGTGTTTACTGCCTTTCCCACACTAGTACTTCATAAAACAGTCTTTCCATGCTGCTTTTCAACATATATTATAAGTCCATTGGGGGAAGGCGAATGATGTTTGTCGCATTGACATTTGTGAAACGTCATAAAGAATGATGGCCGAGCTGGGTTCGAACTCGCAACCCCTTTACATACAGCTCGCGTCGGTGTGAACATATAGTTAGGAATCGAATGAATGATCTGTCGAGCTTGACTGGTTATCGGTACTGTAATTCTAGTCGGTTGAAAATTATCTACGACTTCTGAAAATATTGTAAATATTGATTAAAGTTGAAACTTTATTTAAAACATGGAAGTAAACAATGAAAAATGTATTGATCATGAAATTTGATATCATCGATGAATTGAGTTATTTTTATGACGTTGCCGAGATTGTTCACTGACGATTAACCATTGATATACCGCTAAAATACGTCATCAGTGAATACATGGATCACAGCAGTGGATTATAACATAATAAACCCACTGTTTGTCTTAAAACATGTAAGCAGATTCACCCGTGCCCGTTGTGAAAATATATCTGAACTATTGGTATCTGTGGAAAATCAGCGAGTTGTCTAGAAAGACTGTTTTGTAGAGTGCTGGTGTGATAAAGGAAATGCCTGGTAACACATGGGTATGTGAACTGGCCACCGTGATATAACTGATCATTCATGAAAACGGCTTAAAACCCGAATTATTGAAACTGGGTATTACACAGACACCAATTAAAACCTATGTTGTGTGTACTCAACAAAAGAATCGTCTCAATGAGACGGATCTTAGTACTTACAACAGTACTCACAACAGTACTCACAACAGTACTCACAACAGTACTCACAACAGTACTCACAACAGTACTCACAACATTACTCACAACAGTACTCACAACAGTACTCACAACAGTATTCACAACAGTACTCACAACAGTATTCACAACAGTACTCACAACAGTACTCACAACAGTACTCACAACAGTACTCACAACAGTACTCACAACAGTACTCACAACAGTACTCACAACAGTATTCACAACAGTACTCACAACAGTATTCACAACAGTACTCACAACAGTACTCACAACAGTACTCACAACAGTACTCACAACAGTACTCACAACAGTACTCACAACAGTACTCACAACGGTACTCACAACGGTACTCACAACAGTACTCACAACAGTACTCACAACAGTACTCACAACAGTACATACAACAGTACATACAACAGTACTCACAAAAGTACTCACAACAGTACTCACAACAGTACTCACAACAGTACTCACAACGGTACTCACAACGGTACTCACAACAGTACTCACAACAGTACATACAACAGTACATACAACAGTACATACAGCAGTACTCACAACAGTACTCACAACAGTACTCACAACAGTACTCACAACAGTACTCACAACAGTACTCACAACAGTATTCACAACAGTACTCACAACACAGGTTTTGGAGGTCAAATAAGAATTATAGAGCATGAAAAACGCACATTATCTAGAGCTTCGCAATCAACTCAATATGATCTGAATCTACGTAAAGTGACGGAATGTTCTAACACTCTTAGATAAGTAATATGTGAACAGTGTTGATTTTGATCAAAATGTACATATACACAGGCTGATCTGAATCTACATACAGTGACGGAATCTTCTAACACTCTTAGATAGGTAATATGCGAACAGTGTAGATTTTGATCAGAATGTACATAAACACAGGCTGATCTGGATAAACATTGTTCACAAAAGCCAATTCGTACCTTTTTCCATGGAAATTCAAACGACCCGGAGGAACATGTATGAAGTAAGTAATGACGAAGACATATATATATTGTTATGGTTGCAAGGGGGTAATGGACGTTTCTTAACCCTTTCCAGCATACAGACGCCTTCTAATGCCTCTGCAGCAGACGACACTTTACAATACTGGTATATGGAGATATTGCTCACAATGAGCAATTTATCGTTTTGTCACAATGTTTTCAACTCTTGTCTATTCAATCATTATATGATTTCGTTTCAATTCTATTCACTACTTTTATACTTTCATTTCACTAGATTTTACACTTTTTATACAATTTGAGCGGAAAATCCGCCAGTTGCTTTTAAAATGTGTTGTGTGGAGTACGTGTGGCAGAAAGCCATGAAGCACATTATAAGGTGACATGGCCGCAGTTATTTAAATGAAACATTGTTGAAAACGGCGTGGAACCTTGTTGAAAACAGCGATAAACAATGTTGAAAACAGCATTAAACATGTTATTAAATATACCGTTATTTGACAGAATCATTTTTGAAAAGAAAGTTAAACATTGTTGAAAACGGCGTTGAACATGTTAATACATATACCGTTATTTGACAGAACCATTGTTGAAAACGGCGTTCAACATTGTTGAAAACGGCGTTAAACATTGTTGAAACGGCGCTGAACATGTTATTACATATACCGTTATTTGACAGAAACGTTGTTGAAAAATAGCGTTACGCATTGTTGAAAACGGAGTTAAACATGTTATTACATCTACCGTTATTTGACAGAATCATTGTTGAAAACGGCGTTAAACCCCCATCACTCAACATATTATTATATATACCTTTATTTGACTGAATCATTGTTGGAAACTGTGTTAAACCCCAATCAATCAACATATTATTATATATACCGTTATTTGACTGAATCATTGTTGAAAACTGTGTTAAACTCCAGTCAATCAACATATTATGATATATATCGTTATTTGACTGAATCATTGTTGAAAACGGCGTTAAACCCCAATCAATCAACATGTTATTACATATACCGTTATTTGACTGAATCATTGTTGAAAACGGTGTTAAACTCCAATCAATCAACATATTATGATATATATCGTTATTTGACTGAATCAGTGTTGAAAACGGTGTTAAACTCCAATCAATCAACATATTATTACATATACCGTTATTTGACTGAATCATTGTTGAAAACGGTGTTAAACTCCAATCAATCAACATATTATTACATATACCGTTATTTGACTGAATCATTTTTGAAAACGGCGTTTAACTCCAATCAATCAACATATTATTACATATAGCGTTATTTGACAGAATCATTGTTGAAAACGGCGTTAAACCCCAATCAATCAACATGTTATTACATATACCGGTAGATGTTTTAGAAATGTCCGGGGATGAGACCAATAATTATTTCCCAGTGAAAACACTTTTCCCTTGGATGTTAGTCAGTTACCGTAACGATGTAAACTGACGTCACGTATAATGAGCCGTCCCACGAGAAAACAACATTGTGAACTCTGCGTAAGGTATCTACCCGGATCAGCTTAAGCATGCCGCACAGGCTAACCAAACAGACACTTCTATATATATGTTTGAACAGATGTCCGACTGGTTTGTTCCATTATTTGACTGCACAAAACGTGTTTGACTGTGTTGCATTTGTATGATACAAACTACGACTCAAACGGAATTGTTTCTTTGAAATATTTCTTCTCGTCCGAATGTTTTGAAGAATCATTCTCTCGTGATATATCCGCTTTATTCGTATTCTTTAACCGTTTAAATGCTGATTTCTCAAATGAAATTGACCAACTTTTCATATGGAAGAGTCCAATTCCAATTCTAGGAACATCATGATATATGTATATCTATGTATGTTTGAGCATCCAGCGGTATAAAATCAGGTCATCTGGCGCGGATATAACGTTTAGTGTATTAGAGATTAGACGTTGAATGGGTTCATTCGTTTAACTTGATAATTATCACAATGGTGTTAAAATCCAGTACCTTACAAGTTTATTTATACATACATGTTTGCGCAGTCCTCAGTCCAATACAAATAAGAAGTTACTAGTTTCGCATTTAAAAGGAGCCGAAAGTACCCAATCTTTCTTCGACATAGGAACCCTAGCTCTACACCCCGAAATGGTACATGATACTGATTTCAAACGATCATTCAATTGTCAATTGTCATGGTTAACGTCTGCTTACAAACAGGTTGTCATTATTCGGGCCGTGTGTGTGGAAATATCCGTAAGGCAGAAACAGCTGATCATGTGATTCGAACCAGGGACCTTTTGTTTTATAAACCGACGCTCTACCACTGCACCACTTTCCTCAACACGCTTAACATGTAACATGTGACCCTACACTACCAGGCTTGTCAATGCAAACGGAACTCCTGTTATTTTCTATCAAAACGATAACTGAAGAAGAACCGAATTAAGTGCTTTAATGTTCTAAACTAGAGCGGTGATATATGAAACACATTTCGATACGTTAACTTTATTTAGATATAATTAAATCTCATTAAAATGAATTGATTAATTGATCTTAATTGTTTTAGGTTTTTAATATATCACAACGTAAAATAAGGACATATGTGGAAAGGTAGCAAATAAGGTAAAATCATACATGTCTGTTATATAAATTAGATATAATGTTATAAAATAGGACGATGATAAATGTGACAGATTACGAAGGTTTAACTCTATAAAGAGTCAACAACATATCCTATGATGACGCTGTTACGTCTATCTTGAATGGTTGAACATTTAACTGTACCGGTCATAACCATTCGTTTACTTTGACTTGTCATCAAAAAACACGATTAAGAATATTTTCGGCTCTATCTCCAGGTTAAATTGATTGATTGATTGGAGTTTAACGCCGTTTTTAACATTGTCTTAGACATATCACGGCGACCAGTTCACATATTCATGTGTTTTCTGGTTTTCTCACAACAGTACTCCACACAACATACTTTCCAAGCAACTGGCTTCTTTTCCATATAGACTTAGCCCCTTGGTGAAAGACGAATGACGCATGTTGCATTGACTTTTGTCAAACGTCAGAAAGAAAGTTGGCCGAGCCAGGATTCCAACTCACAATCCCTGGATTGACAGCCCGAGTCGCTACCGACTGAGCAAGCGGGGCTCGGATCAAGTTAACATTGTATTTTTCATGCATTGGTTGTAATATATAGTATCGTGTATTACATCATCGGATTGAAATGAAACATATGTTTGAAGCTGAACAAACAGTTTGACATTTGTATGATTCAATATGCGATTTACACGAATACGACGTTAGACAGAATCATTAGAATTTTTTTAATTTCAATATGCTTAATCGCTTTCACTGTCTGCTCCTGGTTTAATTTAATACGTTCACCGCGGTAAAATCATATAGTGTACACGTTCCCTTGACGCAACTGCTTTTATCGTGTTATCACTATGTATTCAAACAAACCAGGTCACGTGTGGACACTCATCGACAGAGATAAATAAAAGCAAAGTTCATTTATTGACACATCTTGCTGGTCCTTAATCTTGAACAGTGAAGGTCATATATGTGTAATAATCGCAACATTATGGGGAGCCGACAGATACGAAACAAATAGAGGATATCAGAATTATAAGTGTTATCTTCGCGCATGCGCTTCTTAATACATCCGCCCTGGGCGATCATCAATGTTCAGACAACTTTAAATGATGAGTTACTTGTGTCCAGTCTGCGTGTGTGTGTGTGTGTGTGTGTGTGTGTCCATGATGTGGAAAGAAAAGGAATAATTCAATAGTAAAGCATATGTAAGTAATGCATTTGCATTTTTAAAATTTATGTTTAATGCAAGTTTCTTCATAGACAGCTGAGCGTTATATACTCCCTGTTAATAGAGAAATTGTTTATGAAGGGTAATTTGTACCTTAATCTAAGAATATTTTAAATGTCGATCAGAAACTGCGAAATAAAGCAGAAGAATGTGTATTGATGTGATCACTGCTGAGAAGGGTTTGGCAATCCATTCAACAAAAATATTAAACGGCGCGATATATCCTTTTTTCATCGGCAGCAGACAACTTTTTTAAAACAATTTGACAAAAAAAGTAATTGCTCATTATGAAAACATTTTCTATTTGCCAAAAGGTATAAAGCTCTATTCAATATTTGTATACATATTTACCATATGTTGCCTAGTGCTTTTTTTAAAGTCATCTGCTGCCTAGTTTTGATATATTGGAAAGGGTAAACCGAACATTGCACATGCGCATGACGAGGGTACTCTCGACGAGAGATATTCGGAACACTCGTTTACAAACCAGATTGGATAATTCTGAATTTCGATTAGAATAGTAGCTACAAAACTGAATCAACATGTAACGAAACAACGACGTAAGAGTTTATAATTATCATACTCTATTTTATAATTAAATATAGCCCGTACCGTCTACCTTAGATAGTTAATATAACTGCAGGTTTCAATATGTTTTCTTCTCATTTTACTAAATTTACTTCCGTGTTTAGATAGAAACCAGTATAAACACAAAGTGTAATGCCATATAGTTTTCTGATTGAATTAAATTACCTTTCATTTATAGCGTCAATTGGGGTTTAACGCCGTTTTAAACAATATTTCAGTTTACATCACAGGGACCAGTTATCCAACCAATGTCTTTCCACACTTTCTCACACCATCACTCAACACAACTTAATTTCCAAGCAACTGGCTTCTATTTGTCATTGACTGTTATCCATTTAGTATCTGCGCAACCTGATCTGACTTTGCAAAGTTCGTCAATAAGTCGTAGAATAACTTTTTGTAAAGCTGTATCCATTTGGATAATTAGCAGACATGCTTTGTTCCACGTGTATACTAGTTACGTTACGGTTTGTTTTCCTGAAGCACCAGATAAACATTCGTTATCTTAAACGTGTCTTTGCTTTTCGTTCCCAATAATTAATTAGTACACTCTATTGAATGATGATGCTGAGCCGCGGTAGCTCAGTCGGTAGCGACTCGGGCTGTCAGTCCAGGGGTTGTGAGTTCAAATCCCAGCTCGGCCAACATTCTTTCCGACGTTTAACAAAAGTCACTGTGACCTGCGTCATTCGTCTTTTACCAATGGGCTGTTTAACAGTCTATGTGGAAAAGTAGCCAATTGCTTGGAAAGTATGTTGTGTGGTGTACTGGTGTGGGAAAACCAGGAAACGCATGAGTAGGTGAACTGGCTGCCGTGATATGACTGAACAATTGTTGAACACGGTTTTAAACCCCAATCAATCAATCAATCAATCAATCAATCTATTGAATGATGGTTAACCCAAACAAGAGATGTATTGAACACTAGATTTATATTTGCATTTGATTTCTTTTCGATATTCAAAAAAACATTATAATTTGACTGAAAGTATAACATTAATGTTACAAAAACTATCCGAGTAAACCGTAACGGGTGTTAATAATCATAAATATGAAGGTCACATTCTTTTCAAACACTCATTGAACAGCACATTTATCCTTTCCAACGTGCATATTTGTTTGAAATATTCAGAGAAGAAGACTTCCGAAGACAAAAGTGATCCAAGGGGGAATTGATGCACCATAATTTGGTGCTAGACATTTGGTGAATGTGGAAATGTTTTGATAAATATCACTAAATAGTATTGTTCTGATTGATTGACCCTTTGAAGATTCAATTTAAATCTCTACATCAAATTTCTGGTGGGACTTGTTTAATGTAGACATAGAGTATGAACTAAAACAGATACTTCGAGAGACCAAATGTCAAGAGATATGCCAATGTTTGACACTACAAAGCCCCGTGCATTACTATAACATCTTATTTTCGATAAGATTACACATTCCTAAACAAACTGCAGATAAAGAACAGAACATTTACACGAATTTTAATGCTTTCAATAATGAAATAACACAATTTACACGTGCAATAAGACTTAATTAAGTGTGGTTGAAGTAACAAAACCGCATTTAGAAGGATTGTCACTGTTTTCATTATCAGGCTTTTTTTTTTTTAAATTTAGAATTCGTAAATATCATATGAGACAGGTCACAAGACACTCTAGTAAATAGGAAATTGACTTTGAAGTGTTTGCTAACAACGTAGAACCAACCCATATTTGCGTTCATAAACCGTTTCACTCATATAGACGCTTTATCAATAGATATCAGAGGTTGCAGTGTGATTTTAAATAATAACAAAAAGTTATTATATAAAGCTTTTTTTTTCACTCAATGTCTTCAACTATTACCTGCTATTTGAGACGTGGTAAGTTGGCTGTGTTGCGCAAAGGGTAAACTATATTATAACTTGGTCGTGTTAACCCTTTTAAACATATACCAACTCTGTAACAAATGACTTTGAAAACATCGAGGCAAACATATCACTGTTCTCTGTGACTTACAGTATTTTCATTAAACAGATTTAGCAACATTGTTCCAAAGAGGAAAATTGCTGATTGTGAGAATATAATTACTCCATAATCAATTTCGACAATGCTTTCAAAAGTCGTCAGCCGAAAACGCGTCGACTACATATGCTTGTAGGAAGAGGTCTATTGTTTCAATTTATTGTTTATTTGACTATATACACGGGGCTCTTATTCCAACCCATGTGTTTATCTGAAATCATTCTCGTAAGTTAAAGTACTGATTGATGAGAGGAACTAATTGTAAATCCTTCAAAATATCATCGGCGGTGCAGATATCGTTACCGGAATGACGAATTTACATTATCTTTGTGGTATATTCATCAACAATACTGGTATGCATGTCTATCAGTATAAACGTTTCAAGAGCACGACATATGAGGGAAAATAATATATATTATCCAATATCCAATATAACATTTACAGTGTTAACATTTAAGATATGGTGCCTTGGTCCCTGATTACTATTCAGTTTTTTGTATACATATTTAATGAATTTATAAATACAATGTACATAAAGGTATCACATATGATGCAAACGAACATTTGTATGTTCACATGGGACTAAGCATTCGTCAGAACACTAATGTATGAGGGTAAAGAAGTAAATTATTATAGTAAAGATTCGTCAGTCGATATGATTGTTAAACCTTTCTTGTATACAAATGAAGGACATTAAAACGTCTCAAAACATATCGCAATGTAACCCTTTGCTCGCTAGCGATGAATATTGCCAACAGTCGATAACCTATGTGAAACGTTGAGTGTGCATCAACTCGAAGTATACACAAAGCTGGGACTGATCTGACATCTAAACTGTTTGACATTCAGATTGCCTTCATTTTAGCAAGACATTTTAAAGAAACCATATGATGCAAAAGGAGTGCAGAAGACAATTAAGTAGAAAACATTAATGTAGCTTACAAGCGGACAAAGATTCGCCAATCGATATGATTTTATTACACCTCACTTATAGATCCTTTTGTTATTAAAACGACCCTAAACAAACTCATAATTTCTCTTATGCTCGCTAACGTGTACACTAACTATTTTTTAAACCAGTGTATAGGAGTGAAGTAGACAACAATAAAGCAGAAGAACAATATCGAGTTGTGTCATTCGATATCCATTGAAGGGTGTATAATATAAATCCTTCCCACTTACAGTCAATCTTCAGCAGACGCCTATTCTACAATAGAAGATTTCTGAAAACAAAAGTAACTAAAGGAGGAATTCTTTATTCTTATGATGAGCAATTTCTACTTCAGCAACAATGCGGTTTTTTCCTGATCTTCAAGTCGTCTTCTTAGAAATCGCTTGTTTGTGAATTTAATTATTACAATATAATGTTCATAAAAGGTTGGGTTTTTTTACACGGAAAGGGTTATTGAATTATAAAACAGTAAAAATCAGTCATTGATATGCTAATAATGATCAGTTTTGAAAACTTGAACCTTAAAGAACATTCTTTAACCCTTATCAACATACAATAATTCTACAAAAAAGGACTTTGAAAACATCTAGACATACATATCGGAAACCTTTACAAATAAAAGTAAAACTATTGAATTCTCTGTATTAGTACCGGAAACCTTGAAAACAAAGTGACACAAGAAGTATTGCTCATTATAAGCAATTTGCCCTTTTTCCACATTATTTTCAAAAGTCATCGGATGCAGATGCATCATATTTCGTCTATATGTGGGAAAGGGTTAAAGACAATTGAAATATTATGACCTGTATGCTCGTTAGTGTGTGCAATACACTTATACTCAGAACGATGATTAAAATTACCTGTATGCCCGTAAGTGTGTGCAATACACTTATACACAGAACGACGATTAAAATGACGTGTATGCACGTAAGTGTGCGCAATACGCTTATACACAGAACGACGATTAAAATGACCTCTATGCATGTTAGTTTGTGCAATAAGCTTATACACAGAACAACGATTAAAATGACGTTTATGCACGTACGTTTGTGTAATATGCTTATACACAGAACGACGATTACAATCAATGACATGTGTGCACGTAAGTGTGTGCAATACACTTATAAAACAGAACGACGATTACAATGACATGTATGCACGTAGGCGTGAGTAATACGCTTATACACAGAACGACGATTACAATGACGTGTATGCCCGTAGGTGTGTGCAATACGCTTATACACAGAACGACGTTTAAAATGACATGTACGCACGTAAGTGTATGCAATACAATTATACACAGAACGACGATGAAAATGACCTGTATGCACGTAAGTGTGTGCAATACGCTTATACACAGAACAACGATTAAAATGACGTGTATGTACGTAAGTGTGCGCACTACGCTTATACACAGAACAACGATTAAAAAACCCTCTATGCATGTTAGTTTTTGCAATAAGCTTTAATACAGAACGACGATTAAAATTACATGTATGCACGTAAGTGTGTCTAATACGCTTATACACAGAACGACGATTAAAATGACATGTATGCCCGTTAGTATGTGCAATACACTTATACACAGAACGACGATTAAAATTACGTGTATGCCCGTTAGTATGTGCAATACACTTATACACAGAACGATGATTAAAATGACATGTATGCCCGTTAGTATGTGCAATACACTTATACACAGAACGATGATTAAAATGACATGTATGCCCGTTAGTATGTGCAATACACTTATACACAGAACGATGATTACAATGACATGTATGCACGTATGTGTGTGCAATACACTTATACACAGGACAAGGATTACAATGTCATGTATGCACGTAAGTGTGTGCATCTCTGGTTAGTTAGCAGAACTGTTGGTACATTTATCCTGACACTAATGAGCTGATCGAAATGTTATCCCCATACTCCTGAGCGTCAAAGAGGTAAAGCCATTTGCTTATGCATTTAGTATGAAGCTTACGTTCTACCCCTGCACAACCGAGGTGGTTTGGTGATATTTCCTGTTTTCATATTATTTATATTTGTTAAATGTTCGTCTCTGTCATAATAGAAAAGTTCACTGCTACAGAAGCATTAAATATCGTCACTGTTATAGTAGAAATAATTCATTCAGATTAGAATAAAAAATCCAGATTGCGCGTAATGAATTATAAACACATTCCATTTGCTATTCATACATTTCTTTAACATAACACTACTCGCTATGAATATTGTACTAGTTTTAACCCATTGAATGTTTACCCTTTCCTACATACACATTCATTATAAAGCCTCATAGAAGATGACTTCCGAAAACAAAAGTTACTAAAGGAGGACTTAGAATCATCTGTGGAAAAGAGTTATAACGTCGATGTTTAAATTATAAAACTAAGTTAAAAAACATTTTAGGAAAGGTTTGCTTGTTTAACGCCACTTTAACGTTATTCTCTAGTTACATCACGGCATTTCTTAAGTAAGTTACCAGTATTACTGTTTCAGTTATCCGAACACAAACGAGTCAGTCATAATGTTAACCCCACTCTCTTTAGCGCCAAATAGTCATAATGTTAACCCCACTCTCTTGAGCGCCAAATAGTCATAATGTTAACCCCACTCTCTTGAGCGCCAAATAGTCATAATGTTAACTCCACTCTCTTGAGCGCCAAATAGTCATAATGTTAACTCCACTCTCCTGAGCGCCAAATAGTCATAATGTTAACCTCACTCTCTTGAGCGCCAAATAGTCATAATGTTAACTCCACTCTCCTGAGCGCCAAATAGTCATAATGTTAACTCCACTCTCTTGAGCGCCAAACAGTCATAATGTTAACCCCACTCTCCTGAGCGCCAAATAGTCATAATGTTAACTCCACTCTCCTGAGCGCCAAATAGTCATAATGTTAACCCCACTCTCCTGAGCGCCAAATAGTCATAATGTTAACCCCACTCTCTTGAGCGCCAAATAGTCATAATGTTAACTCCACTCTCTTGAGCGCCAAATAGTCATAATGTTAACCCCACTCTCTTGAGCGCCAAATAGTCATAATGTTAACCCCACTCTCTTGAGCGCCAAATAGTCATAAAGTTAACCCCACTCTCTTGAGCGCCAAATAGTCATAATGTTAACCTCACTCTCTTGAGCGCCAAATAGTCATAAAGTTAACCCCACTCTCTTGAGCGCCAAATAGTCATAATGTTAACCCCACTCTCTTGAGCGCCAAATAGTCATAATGTTAACCCCACTCTCTTGAGCGCCAAATAGTCATAATGTTAACCTCACTCTCTTGAGCGCCAAATAGTCATAATGTTAACCCCACTCTCTTGAGCGCCAAACAGTCATAATGTTAACCTCACTCTCTTGAGCGCCAAATAGTCATAAAGTTAACCCCACTCTCTTGAGCGCCAAATAGTCATAATGTTAACTCCACTCTCTTGAGCGCCAAATAGTCATAATGTTAACCTCACTCTCTTGAGCGCCAAATAGTCATAATGTTAACCCCACTCTCTTGAGCGCCAAATAGTCATAATGTTAACTCCACTCTCTTGAGCGCCAATTAGTCATAATGTTAACCCCACTCTCTTGAGCGCCAAATAGTCATAAAGTTAACCCCACTCTCTTGAGCGCCAAATAGTCATAATGTTAACTCCACTCTCTTGAGCGCCAAATAGTCATAATGTTAACCCCCCTCTCTTGAGCGCCAAATAGTCATAATGTTAACCCCACTTTCTTGAGCGCCAAATAGTCATAATGTTAACTCCACTCTCTTGAGCGCCAAATAGTCATAATGTTAACTCCACTCTCTTGAGCGCCAAATAGTCATAATGTTAACCCCCCTCTCTTGAGCGCCAAATAGTCATAATGTTAACCCCACTTTCTTGAGCGCCAAATAGTCATAATGTGTACTCCACTCTCTTGAGCGCCAAATAGTCATAATGTTAACCTCACTCTCTTGAGCGCCAAATAGTCATAAAGTTAACCCCACTCTCTTGAGCGCCAAATAGTCATAATGTTAACCCCACTCTCTTGAGCGCCAAATAGTCATAATGTTAACTCCACTCTCTTGAGCGCCAAACAGTCATAATGTTAACCCCACTCTCTTGAGCGCCAAATAGTCATAATGTTAACCCCACTTTCTTGAGCGCCAAATAGTCATAATGTTAACTCCACTCTCTTGAGCGCCAAATAGTCATAATGTTAACCTCACTCTCTTGAGCGCCAAATAGTCATAAAGTTAACCCCACTCTCTTGAGCGCCAAATAGTCATAATGTTAACCCCACTCTCTTGAGCGCCAAATAGTCATAATGTTAACTCCACTCTCTTGAGCGCCAAACAGTCATAATGTTAACCCCACTCTCTTGAGCGCCAAATAGTCATAATGTTAACCCCACTCTCTTGAGCGCCAAATAGTCATAATGTTAACCCCACTCTCTTGAGCGCCAAATAGTCATAATGTTAACTCCACTCTCTTGAGCGCCAAATAGTCATAATGTTAACCCCACTCTCTTGAGCGCCAAATAGTCATAATGTTAACTCCTCTCTCTTGGGCGCCAAATAGTCATAATGTTAACCCCACTCTCTTGAGCGCCAAATAGTCATAATGTTAACTCCTCTCTCTTGAGCGCCAAATAGTCATAATGTTAACCCCACTCTCTTGAGCGCCAAATAGTCATAATGTTAACTCCACTCTCTTGAGCGCCAAATAGTCATAAAGTTAACCCCACTCTCTTGAGCGCCAAATAGTCATAATGTTAACCCCACTCTCTTGAGCGCCAAATAGTCATAATGTTAACTCCACTCTCTTGAGCGCCAAATAGTCATAATGTTAACTCCACTCTCTTGAGCGCCAAATAGTCATAAAGTTAACTCCACTCTCCTGAGCGCCAAATAGTCATAATGTTAACCCCACTCTCTTGAGCGCCAAAGAGGAAGCAATGATCATATGTATGACCTAACCGGGGATCGAACCCGGAACATTTCGCTTCCGAGGCGGATTCTCTACTACTATACCACCGAGGCGGACTCTCTACTACTATACCACCGACGCGGACGGTCTACTTCATCACCACTGATGCGTCTTGGGTATTTGAGAGAAATCGCTATTTTTTCCGGTTTCCATTTTATTTCTTTTTACAAAAGTCGTTTGCTACAGAAGTGTCAAATATCCTGGGTCTCAGAACAAAGGGGGACAGTCACATTTGAATAAAGACATCACGACTGTGTGTACTGATTTAACACATTCCTTATTATTCAGTTTATAAAGTCGAAACATTAGTAAACAAAGAAAAGTGAATATATTTAACACGAACGTATTTAAGGAGAAGACTTTTGAGTCCAAAGTGCATGATCTACTGTCATGTTTCTATTAGTCGTCGTTTGCATAGTCATCAACAGCCGTCTTTACCAGGTAAAGGGTTAACTTAAAGTTGAAATATAAAGTTCTACGTTTAAACATAATTAACTAGTCCTTGTTATGCTATTTATAGTCTTTGTTGAATACAGTAAATTGTATAAACATGAACATTATAGACAATGTTAACGCTTCCTCACATACAAGAAATCTGCGGCAGACGACCCTGACAACATTTAGGCATACGATCATTATGAGCAATTTCTCCTTTTGCAGCGATGTTTTTGAATGTCGTCTGCTACAACTATGTTAAAATACGAATCCGGGTTGCTTTGAAAACCTGCAGCAGACAACTTTGAAACATATAGACACAAATATAAAATATCTCTATATAAGAAAAGTTGATTATTTAAAAGAATCGAAAACATTGTGGCAAAAAGGGAATTTGCTTGTTTTGAGCATTTTCTCCTTTTGTTATAATGTTTTCAAAAGTCTTCTGCTGCAGAGGCGTCAGAAAGCGTCAATATGAGGGAAAGGGTTACATTTATCCGTTTGCATGAACTTAATGTTTGTACTTGTCGATTCATCAACATTCTTCCATTCTGCTGCAACAGATATACGGCTAACTTCCTCAGTAAAACATTGACTTTGTGGCTAGATCATGTTAACGTCATGTTATTTGTTCGCCTATCATTCTGTACGGATAGAACCAATATGTGAGAGTCGACGGGTTAGTTAGTTGTAAGATATTTAACCCTTTCTCGAATGCAGACGCCTTTTGACGTATCTGTACCAGACGAGTTTTGAAAAGTGTTGTGGCACAAGGTGAAATTGCTCATAATGAGCTGGAATTTTCGTTTATAACCAACAGTTAAATAGCCCTATAATACTGGCCGCCAGGGAGGGGGGGGGGGGGGGGGCAATATTACAATTTAAAATACTGTTGTATGACTCAGTCGGAGATTGAAACCCCGACCTTCAACACCTGACATCACCTATAAGAGGAAATAGTAACTTCTTCAATAGACCATTGTCTGTGTAAATAGAAAGGTTCAGAATCACATTATGTTTGCGGATTACTTATTATAAACAGTGTCATCTCAGTCGTTACCATTATGGCGTATGAGGGAAAATAATAGTTTATCCAATAAACTATTGATAGTGGTATCTGACTACTATTCTTTGTTTGCGATGCATATTCACTGCAGTTGTGGATCATCGTCGGTGGTGTAGTGGTAGAGTGTTCACTTCGAGTCGCGAGTTCGATTCCAGGCCAGGTCATTCCAAATAATTAAAACAGTAGCACTATAGGCTTTCCTTCCTTGGCATGAATGTGTGTGGGTCTATCATTACGACCGACTCGCTAGAGTCAGGATAAATTGACCAGAAGTAAAAGTACCTTAACCAGGACACACCGTGTTATAACTGAGAAATGTTAGATGCGTCGTAAAACACTTTACAAACAAACCGAACAAACCGCATATAGCAATCTAAAGTAAGGTTAATTGATATTGATATATACATGGGACTAAACATTCGTCAGATCACTGATGTATAAGGTTAAATAAATACTGAATCATTCAATTTATGATTAAACATGTTAAAGATTTGCTGGTCGATATATCAAGGTTGAACCCTATTTATAGAAATTTATGGAAATTATAACGGTTTTTCACAAATTCTCAATTTAACTATTTGCTCACTAGCGGCGGCTGTCTTCAACCGTTGAAAACCTATGCTACATCTTCAGCTTGCATTCATATTGGGCTGCTCTGAGATCCACACTGTTTGAAACCGAGATTGATGCTATTCCAGATTGAATTAGTTTAGTAGAAAACGTCAATTAATCAGAGGAAAATAGCTTAGATCTCAAAGACATCAAGTTTTGCTTATCAATATCATGTGAAGAGTGTACAATTTAAGTCTTGCTCACGTACTGTAAGTCTTCTGTGGACGACTATGAAATCATATAAGCAAACAATCTTTGAATTAAAGTATAGTTATTGACATGAATTGAAATCATTATCGCAAAGGAAGACATGATACATCAGAACATATTTCTTCATTTGACATAATGTGTCTAAAATCTGCATAAATTGTGTTTACTAGCGGTTAAGGATTAACGTACGTATCGTATGTCATTATTCACTCTTATCTTTGCAACTGTTAGTTGTTGTACAATGGACCTTGATGATTCAGTTTGAAAGATTTGCTCACAATTATACATTGACCTTTGAGTGGTAAATACACCCCGTTCATAGAGAAATTGTCTATGAAGGGTAATTTGTGACAACATTTAAGAAAGATTTAAATGTCGATCAGAAACTGTAAAATACAGCAGAAGAATTATATTGTTGTGATTACTGCGGCGAAGGGTTAATAATGTTATACAGTAAAAATATTTAACGCGCGATGTATCTGTTTCCATCTGGAGCAGACGACTTTTGAAAACAATTTGACAAAGTAAGTAATTGCTCCTTATGAGCACATTCTTTATTTGCCAAAATGTATCAAGCTCTATTCAATAAATATACTTTTATTTATACATATTGACCATATTTTCCATAGTTCTTTTTTAAAGTCATCTGCTGCATATTTTGGATATGTTGAAAAGGGTTAACCGAACATTGCACATGCGCATGGAGAGGGTACTCTCGACGATGGATAATTTGATCAATCGTTCATAAACAAGATTGGATAATTATGAATTCCGATTAAAATAGTAGCTACATAATTGATTCAACATGTAACGGAAACAACGAAGTAAGAGTTTATAATTATAATTTTCTATTTTATAAATACATATGGCCTGCACCGTTTACCTCGGATAGTTAATTTAACTTCCGTTTTGAGATAGCAACCAGTGTAACTACACTATTTAATGCCATATAGTTTTCTTACTGAATTAAAGTGATTTTAAGTTATGACGTCGATAGGGTTTTTTCACCGTTTTCAACAATTTGTCAGTTATAACACGGGGACCAGTTACTCAACCCATGTGTATCCTCGCTTTCGCACACCAGCACTCCACACAGCATTATTTCCTAGCAACTGGCTGCTTTTCTACATAGACTGTTATCCGATTTGTGGAAGACTCATTGGCGAAAAGCCTAGATACAGATCCATCCGCGTATCTGCGCAACCTGATATGACTATGTACAGTTCGTCGATAAGTCGTAGATGAATTTTTCAAAAGCAGTATCTATTTGGATACTTAGCAAACAGGCGTAGTTCCACATGTATAATCAAGATTTGTTTTCGTGAAGCTCCCGATCAACACTCATTATCTTAAACGAGTGTTTGAATTTAAATGATTAATTATTTACAAAATATTGAATGATGGCTTACCAGACTCTAGACTATTTCAGAGATATACAATTCAATTTGTTTAAGATGTAGTTTGTTTTAAATATGTATTATTCAAATGTACTAATAGCAAAGTCATAATTAAGCAACTGCATCATAAAAGGTACACCTTTGCATTTCTGAAAAGTGTAGACTCAGATCATCCTGTCCACTGACCAAGTCATATCAGAAGTGCGATTGTTTAAACAGTATAAGCCTTTCCTCGCTACGATACACATAGTCTGTTTTGACAATATAACAGCTATTATATTAACATGAAATTTAAAGACAATTTTACCACATACAAAACATACACATTGAAAACATCTGGACATGAATAAAACCTTTATAAATAAAAAATAAATTATTTTAATAATCACTTTGTTTTGGCATTTGATACACTTGAAAACATTGTGGAAATGCCAGAAACTGCTCACTATGAGTCATCTTATGCATAGGCATCAAAACTCGTCTATATGTGAGAACAGAATAGAAAACATTTTAAGTCAGAGCAATTCATTACTTTTATGAGTTCTTTAACTAAAATTCTTATTTGCAGAGGTATTAATATTATTTTGAAGGAAATGGTAAATTAATCGGCTAAAACATCAATACCCTTTTTTATATACATTTCCAATTTACAGACGTATTTTAACGCATCTATATCAGACAAAATTTGAAAACAGTTTTGCAAAAAACAATGCCCATAATAATAAGAACTTTATCCTTTTGCAACATAGTTTTCAAGTCTATTTCATATGTTTTCGTTTATTGGAGATTTTCTTCTTTATGCCCTAGTGCTAATGAAGTTGTCTGCTAGAGAGTTGGTGTGTGTGTGAATGGTGTATTAGATAGTATGTTATAATTCAATCAAAGCTTTCAAACGAACATAAATCATTCATATACTTGGGTTAAACACGTATAAATATTTACCAACACCATATACATTTTAGGCTATAGAAACTAAGTCCAGCCGTTTATTTTTGCAATTCTACATGTTAATTGATAACAAAACATAATTATTTACAAACCCAAGAAATGAATAGAAGTAGTGTTGAATGGCGAAATGTGTAATCCTTGGACTGCGAGCGGGTCACCCAACCCTAACCTGTTGTAACTATTATCGAACTAGGGGAAGGTGAGAAAGATCCATGCTCTGACCAGTTTAGGCGTCTCCTCTGCCCTCCAACATTACTCAATTCGTTTCTCTTAAAAACCGTTATGTTGTAATTAAAACTTAATTCAAACGAATTGTATTTCCAGAAATGGCATATATACCTTAACACTTAATAGGCTAATGGTTATTGAATACGGAATAACTTTGAATATAAATCAAACCTCGACCCTTAACATCCCTTTTCTGTTGAGCGAACTACAACAAACGCATATGTCAGAACTCGGAAGTTCTCATTTTGAATTAAAATCTCTTAGAAATCATAACTTGGAAATGTGTTGACGGTCTATAAATATGGACGTTTACTCCTCGCACGACCATCAACTGCTTGTACATAACCTGCTTCGCACGAGTTCATTATAAGCGAATACAATTATGAATCAAGGTATTTTAATCAGTTACTTCTGTAAATACGACGCGTTATGATAACGCTTTAATTACATCATAAGGTGTTTTAAGATAAACTTATTGAATAATGTCGGATGTGGGAGGAGACGACTAAAACTGATCAGAGGATGGATCTGTCCTCACCTTCCCCATGTTCAAACACGACAGGTTAGGATGGGGTGACCCGCTCACAGTTCCTGATTTCACGTTGAACAACCCTTCTATTCCCACGAGGAGTGGCAAAATAAGCTTTAGTAGTAGCTATTATATATATTGGGAGCATAAGGCTTTAGAATCCGAGAGTTGTATGTATGTACGGAAAAAGTTATGTGTTGTTGTTGATTAACATGTACAATGTTGAACAGCAAAAAATAACGGTTGGACTTAGTTCCACTAGCCTAAAATGTATTGTTATATAGTTATATGTGTTTAACGTAAGCATGTAAATGATTTATGTTCGTTTGAAAGCATCGAATTAGAACACTTAGCTTGCTATGTTCTATTTAGAAGACGTAAATATTAAATGGGACAGGTCATAAAACATAAAATAGGAAATTTACTTTGGAGATTTCGCAAACAACGTAGAACCAACCCATTCTTCGTCTTCGCGCAGTCTACTACGGATATTTGCATTCGACAAGCCCCTTTACAGTTTGTATACTGCTGGCAATCGAACCCTCATTCAAATATATTTAGATATATGTTATAAAAGTCAAATAATATGTGTAAGGTTGTTTTTGTATTTTATGAATATATTACATATATTATATGTATAAATATATCAAACAAAATAAGAGGGTGCAATGTGACGGTAAATAGTAAAATATAGTTGTTATATAAATCTTTCTTGTCACACAATGTTTTCAAATATGACCTGCTACTAGAGACGTTGAAAGTTAGCTACGTCGCGTAAAGGGTAAACTATAGTATATAACTCGGTCGTCTTAACCCTTTACAACATATACCAACTCTTCAACAGTCGACTTTGAAAACATCGAGGAATGAATATAGCAATTCTCTATAACTGAAAGTACTTTCATTGAATAAAGTTCACAACATTGTACCATAGAGGAACATTGCTGTTTGTGAGAATATAATTACACCATAATCTATTTCCACAATGTTTTCTAAAGTCGTCTGCTGAAAACGCGTTGACAACATATGCTTGTGGAAAAAGGTTAACGATGAATTGTCTATTGTTTCAATATATTTTTAATTTGACTATAGGAACGGTGCTCTTATTACAACCCTTGTGTTTTACTGAAATCATTCTCTAAAGTTAAAGTATTGATTGAGGAACATTGCTGATTGTGAGAATATAATTACTCCATATACAAATTCTACAATGTTTTCAAAAGTTGTCCGCTGAAAACACGTTGACTACATATGCTTGTGGGAAAAGGTTAACGATGAATTGTCTATTCTTTCAATATATTGTTTATTTGACTATATAAACGGGGCTCTTATTCCAACCCTTGTGTTTAACTGAAATAATTCTCTAAAGTTCAAGTAATGATTGATGAAAGAAACTAATTGTATATCCTTCAAAACATCATCGGCTGTGCAAATATCGTTCCCAAAGACGGAGTTATATTATTGTTGCGGTATATTTATCAAAAGTACTGGTACTTGTGTCTATCGGTTTAAACGTTTCAAGAGTTCGACATATGTGGGAAAATAATATATTATCCAATATCCAATATACCATTGACAGTGTTACAATTTAAGATATGGTGCCCTGGTTCATGCCTACTTTTCTGCTTGTTCTACATATATCTTTAGTGATTTGATGACTACAATGTACATAAAGGTACCTGATATAATACTAGCGAACATTTGAATTTCACCTGGGACTAAACATTTGTCAGAACACTGATATATGCAGGTAAATAATACGCGTTAAAATACGTAGGCTGATTGGAGGGGTTAAACGTTGAAGTATATATACGGTTATTTAGCGCCGATTTCGACTAGCGCTTCTCAACTACACATATATTGTTTTACTGTCAATATTAACAATCAGGTACAGGTCTAATACTAGCCATTGTGTAAGATTGAAACCAATTAAAGTACTGATTGGTGAGAGGTAACGATTGTGTATCGCTTAAAATGCCATCGTTTGCTTCAATATACATGTATATAGTTACTAACGGAGGAATTGCTTATGATGAGCTAGTTTTAACTTTGTTTTGATAATAATAACTTCATTTCCTATCTGTTTTCAAAGCCAGCGTGAAGATTTATTGGATAAAGGATAGGGTTAAGAACAATTCGATACTTCATGATTAAATTTTCAAAGTCGTCTGCTTTTAGAATCATATGTGGAAAAGAGTCATAACGTCTTGGAAATACTACACTACCGACGCGGACGCTATACTTCATCACCACTGATGTGTCTTGGGTATATGAGAGAAATTGCTCGTTTATATGGTGTGCATATTATTTCATTTTACAAAAGTCGTCTGCTACAGAAGCGTCATATTTAATGAGTATCAGAACAAAGGGGGACAGTCAGATTGGAATAAAGAAATCACGACTACTTGTACTGATTAAACACTTTTCTTATTACATATGTATGCAGTTTATAAACTTGACACATTAGTAAACAGAGAAAAGTAAACAAATTTAACACGAATGTATTTAAGAAACCAACTTTTGAACAATGCATGTGCTGTTTCTAAAAGTCATCGTTTGTACAGGCATCAAACGCCGTCTATATCAGGGAAAGGGTTAACTCAACGTGACTTATAAAGTTACACCGTTTAAAGATAATTAACCAGTCCTTGGTATGCTTGTTATAGTCTGTATTGAATACAGTAAATTATATAAACATGAACATTATAGACAATGTTAATCCTTTCTCACATACAAGATATCTGCAGCAGACGACATGAAAATATTTAGGCATACGCCTTTATACATGAAAGTATAACGACTGAATACAGTTGGACACTTTGTGACAAATGGAAAAAATACTCATAATGAGCAATTTCCCTTCTTGAAGCAATGTTTTCAAATGTCGTCTACAACACCGTATGTTAAAATACGTTCGCGGGTTGCTATGAAATGAAAAAAAAACAACATTCAATTGTCCATGTTTTACCGGCAATGTGATAATAAACATGTATGCATTTTGTACAAAATGCCATTTTACCATACGCAACTATTCATTAACCCTTTCACACATACAACAAACATACAGCAGACAACTTTGAAATCATATAGACACAAATATGAAATATCTCTATATTAGAAGAGTTGAAAAGAGTTGTGACAAAAGGGGAAATTGCTTGATTTGAGCATTTTCTTCTTTTCGTTATAATGATTTTAAAGTATTCTGCTGCAAAGGCGTCAGAAAGCGTCTATTCGAGGGAAATTGTTAAATTGATCATTTTGATTCAACTTAATGTTTGTGCGAGTACAGACATCACAATTTTGCTGCAAGAGATATACGCCTAACTTCCTCAATAGAACATTGGATTTGTGGCTAGATCATATTAACGTCATATTGTTTGTATGCCTATCAAAAGGTATACGGCAAACTTCCTTAGTGGAACATTGACTTTGTGGCTAAATTATGTTTACGATATCTTGTTTGTTCGCCTATCAAGAGATATACGGCAAACGTCCTCAGTGGATCATTGGTTTTGTGGCTAGATCATGTTAACGTCATATTATGTGTTCACCTATCAATAGATATACGGCTTACTTCTTCAGTGGAACATTGCCTATGTGACTAATTCATGTTAATGTCATCTTGTTTGTTCACCTAACTTCCTCAGTGGAACATTGGCTTTGTGTCTAAGTTATGTAAACGTCATCTTCTTTGTTCGCCTATCAGGAGATATACGGCTAACTGTCTCAGTAGAACATATACTCTGCGACTAGATCATGTAAACGTCATCTTGTTTGTTTGCCTATCAAGATATATACGGCTAACTGCCTCAGTAGAACATAGACTCTGCGACTAGATCATGTAAACGTCATCTTGTTTGTTTGCCTATCAAGATATATACGGCTTACTTCCTCAGTGGAACATTGACTTTGTGACTAGTTCATGTTAACGTCTTCTTGTTTTTTCACCTATCAAGAGATGTACGGCTAACTTCCGCAGTATAACATTGACTTTGTGTCTTGTTCATGTTAACGCCATCTTGTTTGCTCGCCTATCATTCTGTATGGATAGAGGCAATATGCAAGAGTCTCCGGGATAGTCAGTTGTACTCTGTTTAAACCTTTCCCAAATGCAGACGCATTTTGACGTATCTGTACCAGACGATCTAAAAAAAAGTGTTATGGCACAAGGTGAGCTTGCTCATAATGAGCAAGAAAGTATTCGTTTCAAACCTAAACCCGTTTGCCTATATATATATTATGTAATATGTAACAAAGAAAGTATTCGTTTCAAACATAAACCCGTTTGCCTATATATGTCTTATGTAATATATGTAACAAAGAAAGTGGTGTCCTTTATACATGTATACTTCTCTTTCCACAATATTTTCTGCTGCAAAGGCGTCATAAAGCTTCTTAGTTTGGAAAGGGTTAGATATATAGTTGATTAACAGACACGAAGTAAATTTAAAATAGTATACACTACAATATAAATCCGCCCATGGATAAAGGCACACGTTAAACTGTTATGAATAGTATAGGTCAATATTAGCATATGCATCACCAGAACGTGTTTCAGGTAAACACTTATCATATATAACTTACATTTGTTCGTTAGGCATTTAGTTCAAAGTGTGAAGATTTTAATTGAACTTAGCAAATGGCCAAAGTGATCTGAACCTACACTGGTATGATATGTTAACGTGTGTATTGTCCCGTGGACAGACTCAACTGTTTACAACTTCTTAATTAAGATGCACTGTTTCGCTACAACACTGAGTGCCTATGAGGAAAAGGACTTATTACAATTTTAAATACTGCTGTATGACTCAGTCGGAGATCGAAACCCAGACTCCAGCAACTAAAATCACCGATAAGGGTAAATATTAACTTTTTCAATAAACAAGTGTCTGTGCAAATAAAGATTCCGAATTACATTCTGTTTGCGGAAAAAGTATTATAAACAATGTCATAAGTATGTGTCGTTTCGTACAAAGTCGTAACTATTGATAGTGGTCTCTTACTACCATTTATTGTACGATACGTATTCACTGAAGTTGTGGACTATCCTCGGAGGTGTAATGTCTATTTCGAGTCGCGAGTTTGATCCCCGGCCATGTCAAACCAAATAATAAAAACAGTAGTATAGTCTTTTCTTCCTTTGCACGAAGGTATGTGGGTATAGCATTACGACCTACTCGCTAGAGTCAGGATAGATTTACTAGAAGTACAAGTACCTTAACCTGGAAACGCCGTGTTAATATACAAATATAAGTACCGTAACCAGGAAACGCCGTGTTGTAATACAAGTACAAGTAACGCCGTGTTATTATACAAGTACAAGTACATTAACTAAGAAACGGCGTGTTATAATACAAGTACAAGTACATTAACTAAGAAACGCCGTGGTATAATACAAGTACAAGTACATTAACCAAGAAACGCCGTGTTATAATACAAGTACAAGTACATTAACTAAGAAACGCCGTGTTATAATACAAGTACAAGTACATTAACTAAGAAACGCCGTGTTATAATACAAGTACAAGTACATTAACTAAGAAACGCCGTGTTATAATACAAGTACAAGTACATTAACCAAGAAACGCCGTGTTATAATACAAGTACAAGTACATTAACCAAGAAACGCCGTGATATAATACAAGTACAAGTACCTTAACCAAGAAACGTAGTGTTATAATACAAGTATAAGTACCTTAATCAGGAAACGGCGTGGTATTATACAAGTACAAATACCTTAACCAGAAGACGGCGTTGTATTATTCAAGTACAAGTACCTTAACCAAGAAACGCCGTTTTATAATACAAGTACAAGTACCCTAATCAGGAAACGGTGTGGTATTATACAAGTACAAATACATTAAACAGATGACGTTGATTATACAATGTACTGCACTGCAAACACATCAAGACAATTATTCTGAATGCATCCTTCACAGTGTTAGCAAGATTTTCATTCATTTGGCCTAGTGATCTAAAAACATTTTTACCTGATATGACCCATAGTCCAACATGGACTAGATATCATCAAGACAACATTTTGACAAAATTCCCCGTTTGAGCAACTCATCTATTTTATGGGTTCTTTTGCCGAAATTCTTCTTTTGCAGAGGCGTCAAAATTCGTTTAAATAGTGGAAATTGTAAATGAATCGGCTAAAACTCCAATATCTTTTTATAACCTTTTCCTACTTGCATCAAATTTCTGGTGGGACGTGTTAGACGAAGACATAAAGTATGCTGGAGTAGGATATGTCGATTTATTTGCGTTTACGAAAGGCATGGAACAAAGACATTTCACTATACCATGGGTAAAGAGAGATGCCAATTGTAGACACTTCGAGTAGCAAGATACAAAGTCCCGTGATACTACTGTAATGTAACAATTGTGTTTGTCTTTAAAAGTATACTTTCTTAAACATTTGAAGATAAAGAACAGACGATTTATACAAATTTTAATGTTTTCAATAATGAAATAACACTGTTTACACGTGCAATAAGACTTAATTAAGTGTGATTGACGTCACAATACCACACCTATAACTATTGTCTATTTTTTCAGTATTTTTTAGAATTTGTAAGTACTTGAGATAATAGGTAATTAACTTTGGAGGTTTTGCGAACAACGTATTTCCACACCAGTCTGCGCCTGCACGCATTCTACTACGGATATTTGCAATCTATTCGTTAGTCGCACAAACATTCGAAACGCCTCTTTACATAGCACTAATTATAATTGCAGGCAATTGCATCCTCATTTCATATCTATATTTGAAGACATCTGATAAATCTCCAAAAGCATGTGTAGCATTTGTTTAATGAATACATTATACATTGATGTATATGTATAACTCAATCAATACGAATCAGAGGATTCAGTGTGATTGTAAATAATAAAAAATATTGATTGTATAAAGCTTTGTATTCACTCGATGTCTTCAAATATTACCTGCTATTGGAGACGTTGAAAGTCGGCTATGTTGCGGGTAGGGTATAATATTATAACTCGGTCGTCTTAACCCTTCCCAACATACACCAAATCTGCAACAGACGACTTTGAAAATATATAGAATGAACATAGCAATTCTCTATAACTTCAAGAATTTTCATTGAACAGAGTTGACAACATTGTGCCAAAAGAGGAAATTGCCGATTGTGAGAAAATAATTACTCCATAATACATAACTGCAATGTTTTCAACGTATGCTTGTGTGTAAAGGTTAACGATTATCTAGTCTACTATATCGATCTATTGTTTATATGACAATAGACACTGGGCGATAATTAGAACCCTTCTTTTAGACAGAAACCAATCTTTAAAGTATATGTACTGATTGATTAGAAGAAATATTTATATATCCTTCAACACAACATAGGCTTTGGAAACACATCGATCCAGGAATACTCAATTTACATTCTAGTTTGTTGAATATTTATTTTTAAATACTGCCATGTCTGGATGTCCGTACAAATGTGTCAAGAGTACTACTTATAAAGGAAAAGATAGCCTATATACAATTGACAGTTTTATTATTTAAGATATGGTACCTTGGTCCGTAATGACTCTTATGTGTATTGTATTCTATACGTATTTACTGAATTGACTGAACATTCGTGAGAACACTGAAGTATGAGGGTAAATAAGTACCTCCTCACTAAATATGTCAATTATTATATTAAAGGTTCGTCAGGCGATATGATTGTTGAACCTTACTTTTTTAAAACTCTCTAAACAAACTAGCAATGTAGACAATCGCTGACAACCTATGTCAAGAGTTGAGAATGCATCCTGAATCTGACCCGTAAAAAATGTGAGGGGCTGATCTTAGAACTAAACTGTTTGTTATTCAGATTAATTTAACTTTTGCAAGAAATTTGCAGAAAACAATAATTTGCAAACATATTGTTGAAGACAGCTAAGCATGTGACACTAATTTAGCGTGCACAAAGACAAAGTAATTCAATTTGATATGAATATTGTGATTAGTGTATAGTTTAACCCTTTTACGAGGTATTCAACAAATCCGGAGTAGAAGACATTGAAAATAGCAAGAAGGAAAAACAAGGAAAATATATATTAGTGAACATATGAATACTAAAACAAGTTTAAAACTTGTAGCATATGGTTAAAGTGCTCTGTATGAGTAGTTCCTTCTGTTTTCACAATGTTTCCAAAAAACAAAAGAAGCTTCAAAACACTTCTACTTGTGGGAAAGGTTTGCCGTTTTTATCTCATATCTTACGTTCTTAACTGTTAGCTGGTGTTCAATGAGCGTAGATAGTTCAATAACAAATATTTGGTTTCAATTGTACATAGACCTTTTCATTGATATATACTTTAAATAGGGAAATACTTCAGCATGGGTAGTTTGTCTCTTTAGATAAGAGGAATATGATGGAAACAAATTCTGCAATATACAAAAAAAAGTATGTATATTGATGTGATCAATGCGATGAAGGTGTTTGACAATTAATACAATGAGTGATTCAATATCGCGACTTAATACAATGTAGAAATTGGTATTGACAAGGGTTCTCTCAACGATAGCCATTTTGAACAGTCGCTTAACGTAATTTGATATTGTTGAATTCGGGATTTAAATAGTGTAAACTGAAAACTGAATCTTAATTTAATGAATATATATATATATATAGCCTGGACGCTAACCACAGAATAATGTTAAAGTGTATTAATCGAAATACAATTCAATCAATGTTTTCTTTTATATTTACTTCAGTTTTTAGATAGGTACTTACTGAATTTTATCTATGTCCTAGGCATAACGTTGCTGGGAACTTAGCGCCGTTTCTTACACTTTCCAGTTATAAAACTAATTCTAAAAAAATGTATATGTTAATTGCTCGAAGCATTTTAATTAAACTCATAAAGTGTCGAAATTTAAATAGACGATATAAAAATATACAATATAAGGGTTATTTTATGCATAGGGTATATGTTGTTTCGGGACTCGTTCCTTTACCGGAGTTCTATTGAAGGAATGTGCCCAACTCAATACATTTCCCCTTTCTTTCTTGATTGGTATTTTACGCCAATTTCAACATTATTTCAGTTATATCACGGCAACAATTCACATATATATGATCCCAGGGTAAACAAACCAGTACTAGGCTACAAATTGGGTCATGCCCAAGGGCAATGCACCTTGAGCGTCGTGCTGCAACTGGGGATCAAACCCGGGACGCCCGGTTTCAAAACCCTGACGCTAACCACTCGACCGTAAAAATTGTAGGTGTTTTGCAGTTAGACACATTATTTATCGGTACATTTTGTAATACAATTTGTTTACTTTGTACACTTTTAACAAGCTTTACATGAACACTATAATTTATCAGTACTTTTTTGTTATGCAATTTTATGTTAGTTGTGTTGTATTGTAATTGTCTTTATGAAGTTGTATGGCCTAATGAGCGTAATGTCACATACACTTCTAGTCTTTATTCACAAGGTGCAATTCATGTCTAATCAACATATATAAAACGTACAGGCGAATCCTCTTGAGTGTATGCAGACGCAATACGGGGGGGGGGGGGGGGGGGCTACCCTTCTAGTATTTTATCAGAAGCGGCATTCATGTGTTTTAAGCAAACAGCACGCCGAAAATACTCTTAACAACTCTTCATTGTCCGTAGATGTAATACGAGTAAGACACTTACTGAAATATATACAACGGTTATTAAAACTCTTCAGTCTTCGCAGACGCAATACGAGACCCCTACTAATGTATATACAAGCTGCATAGTCTCCTAAAAGTTGTCAGTGTATGCAGACGTATTACGTGTAAGACAGCAAATATATCCCATTTGTGGAAGATTCATTTGTGAGCAGTGTAAATACATATCAGTCCACATATGTCCACAATCTGATATGGCTATGCACAGTTCGTCAATTCGTAAAGAAACGTTTGCTACTCAGTATCAATTTGAAAAATTAGCTTGTATGCACAGGCTAGCGTTTTCCGAGTGTATTATTATTGCGCTAAGGTTTCCTTTCCTGGAGCACCTGTTAATGATCGTGTCTTTGCTTTCAAATAGTGTTGATAGATTATTGCACCTTAGTGCGTCTTAACACAGTATAATAAGCATATTTGCACTTCCCTTATTACTCGCACAAACATTCGGCAAACCTCTTTGTCAACAACCCTTTATTATTTCCGACGCCAGTTTAAGCATAACATCAAATGTAATTATAGTAATTTGACACAAATAATGATCATTCGGTGTATCGGTTATTTAAACTAGTTCGACAATGATAGAAAACATAGGTATTTTTTAAAAAAAATGAACATATTAAATATAACAAGGAAACCATTCTTTTTACACGATGATTTCAAACAGTATCTGCTTTGGGTAAAAACAAACACCCTTTCCAAGTCTAAGTCAATATGTAACAAACGACTTCAAACACATATAGACATAAACATAGAAGCTTTAAACCTGATAACTGAAAGAATATTATTGAACAGAAATAACTATATTATGTCAAAAGGGAGAAATTCTTATTATAAGAACATTATATCTCCATTATTACCACAATGATACCTTCTTAAAACGCGCAAAAATACGTATGCTGATGGAGAAGGATAAACACTGAATTGTCTATTGTTTTTATATATTGTATATTTGACGGTAGAAACGAGGCGCGTCATGTTAGTTATAAGGAGTCTTATTGTCCCCCGCTTTACGAAGTAAAACGTCGGGGACATTAAATCTCATTCGTCAGTCCGTCAGTCCGTCAGTCCGTCAGTCCCTCCGTCACGCTGTCACAAAAACTTTAACCTTGGTCATAACTTCTGAACCGTAATAGGTACTGCTTTCATATTTCACATGTGTATTCCTTGTGACAACCCCTTTCCATCAATACCAATTTTGACCTTGTGACCTTGACCCTGACCAATAAGAGCCCCAAAGCGGGGGACCATAATTCTCTGAATTTGCTTGTTGTATATGGTTTTCTTTTTGTTATCACTTAGACCGTATATTACGTAAGCGACGTTGAGTTATTATTCTACAGCACCCTTAATAAGACTCATATACTCATCATAGGCATTTACTATCTCATGCTAACAGTACGTTTTTGACCAGTTAGCAGTATACTGTTACATGGCACACGCGTTAAAATGTTGGTTATTCACGTGCATGACGTCATTTAAAAAAAAAACATCACCTTGTAGACGCGCGTGCCATGTAACATTATACTGTTAACCGGTAAATTCATGTGTGTGTGTGTTATATTTTAGTAGATCTACCCATGTTCACATCCCCTACAAAGGTACAGAATTAATTGAATAAACGTGTAATTGTGTTCGGTATAATACAATAAATATTGCATGGCTTCCAGTGTATTGCATAGCTTCGCCTCGGTTAACAGTATTGACCTCATAGTGACAATATGTACTGTCACACTGGAAGCTATGCAATATTATATATTATTGTCAATGTTCACAATCAAGTACAGGCCTAATATCTACCATTGTGTTAGACTGAAACCAGTTAAATTACTGATTGGTGAGAGGTAACAATTGTGTATCGTTCAAAATGCCATCGTTTGCTTCAATAGTATAGTCCCCAGTATGCCCGCTTTACAATATGTGATATAAGGCAAATGAAAACTTATATGTTCACCTGGAACTTAAATTTCGTCAGAACACTTTATATTTGTACGTTCCCAAATAGAAAGGTCTCTGATTGCCCGAATTACATTCTGTTTGTAGCATATTTATTATATACACACTTAGTAAACAAAACATGGACGCAGCATCTCCCGGCTACTGGCTGACACTAGAAGATTTATGTCAGGTATTGTTTAAACATGATGGTATAATTCAGCATAGATATCTATGTACGCGAAACAACATAATGACACATGAGGGATTTTGTTGTGTTGTGTTTAAAACCGCTTTCAGCAACATAACAGTTATATCAAGGCTCTACCCGGGAAGTTACCAGTACTACTGGTTCATATATTCTGACACACGGGTGTCAGTCGTTATGTTGACCCAACAACCAAGTAGGGAAATTTTCTTCATCTGGGACTTGACATTCGTGACATTGGTGTCGTATGAGGGAATATGAATGCATAGTGTCTAAATTCATTAATTGACATCTTTAAGATTAGCCAGTGTTGAACCCTACTTATTAAAGAACATTTCCTAATTTACACAATGTACTATTTAACTCTGTTGTGCTCGTTAGCGATAGATGTAGCCGATGATTGATAATATTTGCAAACAGATCAGTTTGCATCCAGATTCGGCCCACAATATGTGTTGGCTTAAGTGAGATCAACATTGTTTGACTCTCAGATTGCATTTTTTTCTTTATTATTTTCAACTGTTTTTCAAATGTGTAGTAGACGACAATATCGTAGATGGTCAAACATATTGCAATCCAATATTATGTGAAGGTTGTGTAAATAAAATATTTCGATATACATTTTCATCTGACGAATTTGAAAACATCAACGTAAATACATGGAACATATCTATGAATTAAAGTTCAATTATTAACATGAGTTGAACTCATTGTGAGATATGGAGAAATAGACAGATACGTATTCACAAGTTGTCTGCTATAGAAGCGTCAAAATGCCTTTACATATGGGACGCTGTTAGTTGTTGATACTGACAATGTACATCGACAATTCAAGGTAAACTATTCGCTACCAATACATGAATACATTCAGCAATAATTACTCCCTTTGTTAATAGAGAAACATTTTATCAAGGATAGCGTTTCTTTTAAGATAATATATCCGACATAATTATGTATATTGAACTGATCACTGCGTTGAAGCGTTTGATAATCTATACTATGACACAATTAAACCTCGAGACCGTTTCCATCTGCAGCAGACGACTTTTAAAATCATTTTGACAAAATAAGTCATACTGTCACCAAGAGCTAGTACATTTTATACAAAAAACGTTTGGTTCTTTTTCAGTTTGAAAATCAACAATGGAGGTATCTGGAAGAGGACCAGCCGATAGTACGGACTGGGATACTGGTATTCCCTGCGATCCTTGCCTTACAGATAATGTAAATGAAAATGCCCAGTTTTATTGCACTAATTGTGACGAATTTCTTTGTGACACTTGTGCAAGAAATCACAGAAAATCAAAAGCCCTCAGACAACATCAACTTCTTGATAGAGACGAAATGCCAAGAAAGAAAATATCAAATGTTCAGGACAAGTTCTGTGCTAAGCATGATGGGAAATTAATAGAGTATTTCTGTGATAAGCATGACACATGTTGCTGTTCTGTATGCGTTACTCTAGATCATGTCCAATGCGGTGTAAAGTACATCGATGATTTGGCGAAGGGATTCAGCTCCAGTCAAGAATATAAATTATTATTAAAGCAGATAAGAGACATAGAAAAACAAATTGCAGAAGATAAAATTAAAAAGCAAACTGACTCAATTGATGTATCCAACTGTTTCAGACAACTAAAAGCCGATATTCAGGTATTTAGAAGTGAAATAAATTCGAAAATCGATGCATTAGAATACGAACTAATGCAGCAAGCTGAGCAAATACAAAATGAAGATTTGAAAGCTATTGAATCCGTGGATACACTATACAACAAGCATCTAGTAGACATGTCGGAAATATCATCCGCTCTAGGATTTCTTGAAAAATGTCAACAAAACCAGCAGTTATTCATTTCTGCCATGAAAGCTCGAACTCACGTCAAAGACTACAATGACGAAACAAAAAGCACGTCACAAGAAAACATTGTGAGAAGGTATGCATTTTCACGCAATGAAGACATTATGAACACACTTAATTCGCCGCTGAAATTTGGATCGTTGGGAATGAAAAATTATGGAAAGAGAAGAACTACGAAACGAGATCAGACAGAGGTACATGTAGGACTAATAAAGGAAGACAATCCTACCATTGGTAAGTCATGTTTAAGACGAAAAGAGGAAAGAGAAGATCAGCAAACACAAAATGAAAAAAAAAACATGAAGACAGACATCTTTAAACCAACAAAAGTCAAGTTATTGAAGGACATTAAGATGAAACACGAATCGGACACAAAAGGAGTCTGTATATCAGGAAGTGTGTTGATATCCAGTAACCTTTTAGCCGTAGCAGACCGTAATAATAAATTTATTAAAGTCATTGACTTACGATCAGACACCATTACATGTTACATCAAACTTGATGATACACCATGGGATATAACATGTATGGATCCGGGAACTCTGGTGGTGACCTGTGGGACAAAATTAGTGTTTCTACGTTATGATGGAAACTTGTCAGTAGTAAAAAAGGTACCAATGGAGTCAGGTTGTATGGGAATTACATATAGAAAAGGCAAATTATGTGTTACGTTTGTTGGGAAACATCCGTCGGTGAAAATCCTTAATAATGAGGGAAAAGTTCTTCAAACATTCAAACACAATGATAAAGGACAGAACCTGTTTATTCATCCAGGGTACATTACAGTGAATAGTGACGGGGATACAATGTATGTTTCAGACTGGAGACAGTACACAGTAACTAGTTTGAGTATGGACGGTAAAGTGTGTAATATATATAAACATGACAAGTTGAGTTCTCCATACGGTCTGACTCTGGGTGATGATGATAGTATTTATGTGGTGGGGTGCGGGTCATATAACATACATCAGATAACACCGACGTGTACACCCGTACGTATTGTATTAGAGAGGAAAGACGGGTTAAACCTTCCACGGACAGTGTTATATAACAACACAGACAAAATACTTTATGTCAGTAATAATTCATCAGGTGACCTGTTGAAAGTCTACAAACTTGAGTAAACATACATCAGATAACATCGACGTGTACACCCGTACGTATTGTATTAGAGGGGAAAGATGGGATAAACCTTCCACGGACAGTGTTATATAACAACACAGACAAAATACTTTATGTCAGTAATGATTCATCAGGTGACCTGTTGAAAGTCTACAAACTTGAGTAAACATACATCAGAGAACACCGACGTGTACACCCGTACGTAGTGTATTAAAGAGGAAAGATGGGTTAATAGATCCACAGACTGTGTTATATAACAACACAGACAAAACACTATATGTCACTAGGCATTATATATTAGATGATGATGACCTGTTGCACGTCTACAAACTTGAGTAAACATACAATATAGGTCTTATAATGGCTGATAATTATGTTATATATTTGTAGCGGGATATTAGTATCAAAAGATAAATTAGATATCATCATTTTTTTTTCTCAGATATAAATGCATTTTGACGCATCTGCAACAGACACATTTTAAAACCATTGTGACAAAAGAAGCAATTGATCATTATGAGCTCTTTCTTCGCCTAACAAAATATTTTAAACTTTATATAAAGTTCCAGTTAAACAGATTTACCATAGATTTGCCTATGTGTTTTCAATGTCGTCTGCTGCAAATGTGCTGTTTTTGGGAAAAGGATGGTTAAACTAATTGTGTGGCTATTCATGAGCAATATATCAGTCAGATTTATTGATTGGCTTTAACACTGTTTTACAACAATTTTTCTGTCATATCACGGGAGCCAGTTCACCTATTCATGTGTTTCCTGGCTTTGTCACACCAGTAATACACACAACGATCTTTCCAAGCAACTGGCTGCTTTTCCACATAGTCTGTTTGACCATTGGTAGAAAGACGAATGACGCTTGTCACAATGACTTTTGTCAAACGACGGAAAGAATGTTGGCCGAGCTGGGTTTCGAACTCACAACCCCTGGATTGACAGACCGCAATGTGACAAAAGGAGCAATTGCTCATCATGAGATTTAACTTCTTCTGCCACAATATGTATAACTTCAGTTAAAGAGATTTTCCATAGATTTCCCTAAGTTTGATATCAGTCAGACGATTATCGTTAGTATCAACTCTTCCGATTGCATATGTTAAATAAGGAATTATGATGAGCTCTGTGTAACCCTGTCCCACATAATACAATCTGAAGGAGATGGCTTTGAACACATCTTGAAAAAATATGGAAATCCTTTGTAAATAAAAGTGTAATTATTGAATAGAGTTGGATGCATTATAACAAGAGGATGAATTGCTCATCATATGAACAATGTCTTCTTTTGTCGCTATATTGTCAAAATTCGTCCGTGCAGAGGTGTCAGAAAGTGTTTGTATATTAAGAAGGGTTAATTTAAAAGAACACGAAATTATCTAAAGCTAAACGTCAAGTTAAGATTGATTTATTACATGTCGTTTTACTTCACTTTCAATTATTCTGCAGTAATATCACGGCGTTTCCTGTGAAAGCTTGACCAAATTTAGTGAGTCGTTTGTTCGTTTCACTATTTGCCTCTACAAAACACTTTGATTGTGTTACATTCAGTGTGCATGATACGACTACGACTCACACGAAATGATATATATGAGATGACAACTACCATACTTACATACACTTTCGAATATCTAGACCATTAGAATTTATTTGTCCCGATTTTAGTTTAATAACTTTTTGTTGCTAGAAGTATGATTCATTTTAACAATACCGCTGTTGTCGTGTGGTTTTAGTTTAAGACTTTGTTTTTGTTATGGATTTGTCAAGTTGTTGGAAAAGGTAGGATAACAAAATTGAATTGAACAGTCATTAGTGTACACACTGGTCAGACGGCGCAGATTTAACTTGTGTGTATTATACGTACTTTTACATGTATATAGATATATCCACATGGAATAAAAGGTAATACCTTGAATAATATTTATGTTTATTGTTTGCATGAATGTTCCTACTTTCTTTACATACTGTATGTTAACATCAAGTACTCAACGAGATAGTTTACTCTTACTTAATTGATCTTATCCTATCTGCGCATCCCTCAGCAAACAACATACAACACATCACCACTTTCAACACTTTCGCAGTCGCGATATACGTAGAACACGCGCAGTAAGAACCCCATGAGTGTGGTTAAAGCGCCGTGAGGTCGACGTGCAGTCACCGATATACGTAGAAGACGCGCTGTAAGAACCCCATTAGCGTGGTTGGAGCGCCGTGAGGTCGACGTGCAGTCGCGATATACGTAGAAGACGCGCTGTAAGAACCCCATGAGCGTGGTTAGAGCGCCATGAGGTCGCCGTGCAGTCGCGCAGTAAGAACCACATGAGCGTGGTTAGAGCGCCGTGAGGTCGCCGTGAAGTCGCGCAGTATGAACCACATGAGCGTGGTTAGAGCGCCGTTAGGTAGCCGTACAGTCGCGATATACGTAAACGACACGCAGTAATAACCCCATGAGTGTGGTTAGAGCGCCGTGAGGTCGCCGTGCAGTCACGATATTCGTAGAAGACACGCAATAAGAACCCCATGAGTGTGGTTAGAGCCCCGTGAGGTCGCCGTGCAGTCGCGATATACGTAGAAGACGCACAGTAAGAACCCCATGAGCGTGGTTAGAGCGCCGTGAGGTCGCCGTGCCATCCCGATATACGTAGAAAACGCGCAGTAAGAACCCCATGAACGTGGTGAGAGCGCCATGAGGTCGCCGTGCAGTCGCGATATACGTAGAAGACATGCAGTGAGAACCCCATGAGTGTGATTAGATCACCGTGAGGTCGCCGTGCAGTCGCGATATACGTAGAAGACCTGTAGTAAGAACCCAATGAACGTGGTTAGAGCGCTATGTGGTCGCCGTGCAGTCCCTATATACGTAGAAGACGTGAAGTAAGAACCCCATGAGTGTGATTAGAGCGCCATTAGGGCGCCGTGCAGTCGCGATATACGTAGAAGACGTGTAGTAAGAACCCCATGAGTGTGGTTAGAGCGCCATTAGGGCGCAGTGCAGTCGCGATATACGTAGAAGACGTGTACTAAGAACCCCATGAGTGTGGTAAGAGCGCCGTGAAGTCGCCGTGCAGTCGCGATATACGTAGAAGACGCACAGTAAGAACCCCGGTCGCCGTGCAGTCGCAATATACGTAGAAGACGCTCAGTAAGAGCTTCATGAGCGTGGTTAGAGCGTCGTGAGGTCGCCGTGCCACCCCGATATACGCAGAAAACGCGCAGTAAGAATCCCATGAGCGTGGTTAGAGCGCCGTTAAGTCGCCGTGCAGTCGCGATATACGTAGAAGACGCGCAGTAGGAACCCAGTGAGTGTCGTTAGAGCGCTGTGAGGTCGCCGTGCAGTCGCGATATACGTAGAAGACGCGCAGAAAGAACCCCATGAGCGTGGTTAGAGCGTCGTGAGGTCGCCGTGCCATCCCGATATACGTAGAAAATGCGCAGTAAGAACCCCATGAGCGTTGTTAGAGCGCCGTAAGGTCGCCGTGCAGTCTCAATATATGTAGAAGACGCGCAGTAAGAACCCAATGAGCGTGGTTAGAGCGACATAAGTTCGCCGTGCAGTCGCGATATACGTAGAAGACGCGCAGTAGGAACCCAATGAGTGTCGTTAGAGCGCTGTGAGGTCGCCGAGCAGTCGCGATATACGTAGAAGACGCGCAGTAAAAACCCCATGAGCGTGGTTAGAGCGCCGTGAGGTCGCCGTGCAGTCGCGCAGTAAAAACCACATGAGCGTGGTTAGAGCGCCGTGGGGTCGCCGTGCAGTCGCGCAGTAAGACCCCAATGAGTGTGGTAAGAGCGCCGTGAGGTCGCCTTGCAATCGCGATATACGTAGAAGACGCGCAGTAAGAACCCCATGAGCGTGGTTAGAGCGCCGTGAGGTCGCCGTGCAGTCGCGATATATGTAGAAGACGCGCAGTAAGAACCCAATGAGCGTGGTTAGAGCGACATAAGTTCGCCGTGCAGTCGCGATATATGTAGAAGACGCGCAGTAAGAACCCAATGAGCGTGGTTAGAGCGACATAAGTTCGCCGTGCAGTCGCGATATACGTAGAAGACGCGCAGTAGGAACCCAATGAGTGTCGTTAGAGCGCTGTGAGGTCGCCGAGCAGTCGCGATATACGTAGAAGACGCGCAGTAAAAAACCCATGAGCGTGGTTAGAGCGCCGTGAGGTCGCCGTGCAGTCGCGCAGTAAAAACCACATGAGCGTGGTTAGAGCGCCGTGGGGTCGCCGTGCAGTCGCGCAGTAAGACCCCAATGAGTGTGGTAAGAGCGCCGTGAGGTCGCCTTGCAATCGCGATATACGTAGAAGACGCGCAGTAAGAACCCCATGAGCGTGGTTAGAGCGCCGTGAGGTCGCCGTGCAGTCGCGCAGTAAGAACCACATGAGCGTGATTAGAGCGCCGTAAGGTCGCCGTGCAGTCGCGTAGTAAGAACCCCATGAGCGTGGTTAGAGCGCCGTGATGTCGCCGTGCAGTCGCAATATACGTAAATGACGCGCAATAAGAGCCCAGTGAGTGTGGTTAGAGCGCCGTGAGGTCGCCGTGCAGTCGCGGTATACGTAGAAGACGTGCAGTAAGAACCTCATGACTGTGGTTAGAGCGCTGTGAGGTAGCCGTGCAGTCGCGATATACGTAGAAGACGTGCAGTAAGAACCCCATGCGTGTGGTTATACCGCCGTGAGGTAGCCTTGCAGTCTCGACAGTCGTGGAAGAAGCGTGGTAAGAACCCTTTGAGTGTTGTTAGAGCACCGTGAGGTCACCGTACAGTCGCAATATACGTAGAAGACGAGCATTATGAACCCCATGAGCGTGGTTAGAGCGCCGTGAGGTAGCCGTGCATTTGCGATATATGTAGAAGACACGCAGAAATAACTCCATTAGCGTGAAAAGAGCGCCAGGAGGTCGCCGTGCAGTCTCTATATACGTAGAAGACACGCACTACGAACCCAATGAGCGTGGTTAAAGCGCCGTGAGATCGCCGTACAATCGCTGTATACGTAAACGACGCGCATTAAGAACCCCATGAGCGTGGTAAGAGCGCCGTGAGGTCGCGGAACAGTCGCAATATACGTAGAAGACGAGCAGTATGAACCCCATGAACGTGTTTAAAGCGCCGTGAGGTAGCCGTGCAGTCGCGATATACGTAGAAGACGCGCAGTAAGAGCCCCATGAGATTGGTAAAAACGCCGCGAGGTCGCCGTGCAGTCGCGATATACGTAGAAGACGTGTAGTAAGAACCCCATGAGTGTGGTTAGGGCGCCGTGAGGTCGCCGTCCAGTCGCGAAATACGTAGAGTAGAAGACGTGTAGTAAGAACCCTATGAGTGTGGTTAGAGCGCCGTGATGTCGCCGTCAAGTCGCGAAATACGTAGAAGACGTGTAGTAAGAACCCTATGAGTGTGGTTAGAGCGCCTCGGGATCGCCGTGCAGTCGCGATATACGTAGAAGACGTGCAGTAAGAACCCCATTAGTGTGGTTAGAGCGCCATGAGGTCGCCGTGCAGTCGCGATATACGTAGAAGACGTGCAGTAAGAACCCCATAAATGTGGCTAGTGCGCCGTGAGGTCGCCGGTTAGTCGAGATATACGTAGAAGACGTGAAGTAAGAACCCCATGAGTGTGGTTAGAGCGCCGTGAGGTCGCCGTGCAGTCGCGATATACGTAAAAGACGTGTAGTACGAACCCCATGAGTGTGGCTAGAGCGCCATGAGGTCGCCGTGCAGTCGCGATATACATAAAAGATGTGTAGTACGAACCCCATGAGTGTGGTTAGAGCGCCATGAGGTCACCGTGCAGTCGCGATATACGTAAAAGATGTGTAGTACGAACCCCATGAGTTTGGTTAGAGCGCCATCAGGTCGCCGAGCAGTCGCGATATACGTAAAACACGTGTAGTAAGAACCCCATGAACGTGGTGAGAGCGCCATGAGGTCGCCGTGCAGTCGCGATATACGTAGAAGATGTGTAGTAAGAACCCCATGAGTGTGGTTAGAGCACCGTGAGGTCGCCGTGCAGTCGCGATATACGTAGAAGACATGCAGTGAGAACCCCATGAGTGTGATTAGAGCACCGTGAGGTCGCCGTGCAGTCGCGTTATACGTAGAAGATGTGTAGTAAGAACCCCATGAACGTGGTGAGAGCGCCATGAGGTCGCCGTGCAGTTGCGATATACGTAGAAGACATGCAGTGAGAACCCCATGAGTGTGATTAGATCACCGTGAGGTCGCCGTGCAGTCGCGATATACGTAGAAGACCTGTAGTAAGAACCCAATGAACGTGGTTAGAGCGCTATGTGGTCGCCGTGCAGTCCCTATATACGTAGAAGACGTGAAGTAAGAACCCCATGAGTGTGGTTAGAGCGCCATTAGGGCGCCGTGCAGTCGCGATATACGTAGAAGACGTGTAGTAAGAACCCCATGAGTGTGGTTAGAGCGCCATTAGGGCGCAGTGCAGTCGCGATATACGTAGAAGACGTGTACTAAGAACCCCATGAGTGTGGTTAGGGCGCCGTGAGGTCGCCGTGCAGTCGCGATATACGTAGAAGACGTGTAGGAAGAACCCCATGAGTGTGGTTAGGGCGCCGTGAGGTCGCCGTCCAGTTGCGAAATACGTAGAAGACGTGTAGTAAGAACCCTATGAGTGTGGTTAGAGCGCCTCGGGATCGCCATGCAGTCGCGATATACGTAGAAGACGTGCAGTAAGAACCCCATTAGTGTGGTTAGAGCGCAATGAGGTCGCCGTGCAGTCGCGATATACGTAGAAGACGTGCAGTAAGAACCCCATGAATGTGGCTAGAGCGCCGTTAGGTCGCCAGTTAGTCGCGATATACGTAGAAGACGTGAAGTAAGAACCCCATGAGTGTGGTTAGAGCGCCGTGACGTCGCCGTGCAGTCGCGATATAAGTAGAAGACGTGTAGTAAGAACCCCATGAGTGTTGTTAAAGCGCCATTAGGGCGCCGTGCAGTCGCCATAAACGTAGAAGACGTGTAGTAAGAACCCCATGAGTGTGGTTAGAGCGTCATTAGGGCGCCGTGTAGTCGCGATATACGTAGAAGATGTGTAGTAAGAACCCATGAGTGTGGTTAGAGCGTGGTGAGGTTGCCGTGCAGTCGCGATACACGTAGAAGACGTGTAGTAAGAACCTCGTGAGTGTGGTTAGAGCTCCTCGAGGTCACCGTGCAGTCGCGATATACGTAGAAGACGTGTAGTAACAACCCTATGAGTGTGGTTAGAGCGCCATGAGGTCGCCGTGCAGTCGTGATATACGTAGAAGACGTGTAGTAAGAACCCTATGAGTGTGGTTAGAGCGTCGTGAGATCGCCGTGCAGTCGTGATATACGTAGAAGACATGTAGTAAGCACCCCATGACCGTGGTTAGAGCGCCGTGAGGTCTCCGTACAGTCGCGATATACGTAGAAGACGTGTAGTAAGAACCCCGTGAGCTTGGTTAGAGCGCCGTGAGGTCGCCGTGCAGTCGCGATATACGTAGAAGACGAGCAGTAAGAATCCCATTAGCGTGGTTACAACGCCTCGGGATCGCCGTACAGTCGCGATATACGTAGAAGACATGCAGTAAGAACCCCATGAGCGTGATTAGAGCACCGTGAGGTCGCCATACAGTCGCGATATACGTAGAAGACGAGCAGTAAGAATCCCATTAGCGTGGTTACAACGCCTCGGGATCGCCGTACAGTCGCGATATACGTAGAAGACATGCAGTAAGAACCCTATGAGCGTTGATATAGCGCCTCTGGATCGCCGTGCAGTCGGGATATACGTAGAAGTTGTGCAGTAAGAACCCCATGAACGCGATTGTAGCGCCGTGAGGTCGCGATATATGTTAAAGACTAGCAGTAAGTACCCCACGAGCGTGGTGAGAGCGCCGTGAGGTCGCCGTGCAGTTGCAATATACGTAGAAAACGCGCAGTAAGAACCCCATGAGCGTGATTAGAGCGCCATGAGGTCGCCGTACAGTTGCAATATACGTAGAAGACGCGCAGTAAAAACCCCATGAGCGTTGTTAGAGCACTGTGAGGCCGACATGCAGTCGCGATATACGCAGAAGACGCGCAGTAAGAATCACATGAACGTGGTTAGAACGCAGTGAGATCGCCGTACAGTCGCTATATATGTAGAAGAAACGCAGTAAGAATCCCATGAGCGTGGTTAGAGCACCGTGAGGTCGCCGTGCAGTCGCGATATACGTAGAAGACGTTCAGTAAGAACCCAATGAGCGTGGTTAGAGCGCCTTGAGGTCGCCGTGCAGTCGCGATATACGTAGAAGATGCGCAGTAAGAACCCCATGAGCGTGGTTAGAGCACTGTTAGGTCGCCGTGCATTCGCGATATACGTAAAAGACGCACAGTAAGAACCCCATGAGCGTGATTAGAGCACCGTGAGGACGCCCAGCAGTTACAATATACGTAAAAGACGCGCAGTAAGAACTCCATGAGCGTGGTTAGAGCATTGTAAGGTCGCCGTGCATTCGCGATATACGTAGAAGACGCGCAGTATGAACCTCATGAGCGTGGTTAGAGCACTCTGGGGTCGCCGTGCATTCGCGATATACGTAGAAGACGCGCAGTAAGAACCCCATTAGCGTGGTTAGAACGCCCGTGAGGTCGCCATGCAGTCGCGATATACGTAGAAGACGCACAGTAAGAACCACATGAGTGTGGTAAGAGCGTGGTGAGGTCGACGTGCAGTCACGATATACGTAGAATACGCGCAGTAATAACCCCATGAGCATGGTTAGAGCGCCATGAGGTCGCCGTGCAGTCGAGATATACGTAGAGGATGCGCAGTAAGAACCCCATGAGCGTTGTTAGAGCGCCTCGGGATCGCCGTACAGTCGCGATATACGTAGAAGTTGTGTAGTAAGAACTCCATGATTGTGGTTAGAACACCCTTGAGTCGCCGTTCATACGCGATATACGTAGAAGACGCACAGTAAGAACCCCATGAGCGTGGTTAGAGCGCTGTGAGGTCGTCGTGAGGTCGCCGTACAGTCGCGATATAAATAGAAGACATGCAGTAAGAACCCCATGAGCGTGGTTAAAGCGCCGTGAGGTCGCCGTACAGTCGCGATTTACGTATAAGATGTACAGTAAGAACCCCATGAGCGTGATTAGAGCACTGTGAGGTCGCCGTCAGCTCGCGATATACGTTAAAGACATGCAGTAAGAACCATAGGAGCGAGGTTAGAGCACCATGAGGTCGCCGTGCAGTCGCGATATACGTAGAAGACGCGCAGTAAGAACCCCAATGAACGTGGTTAGAGCGCCGTGAGGTCGTCGTGAGGTCGCCGTACAGTCGCGATATACATAGAAGACATGCTGTAAGAACCCCATGAGTGTGGTTAAAGCGCCGTGAGGTCGCCGTACAGTCGCGATATACGTAGAAGATGTGCATTAAGAACCACATGAGCGTGATTAGAGCGCCGTGAGGTCGCGATATACGTAGAAGACACGCAGTAAGAACCCCATGAGCGTGATTAGAGTACCGTGAGGTCGCCATACAATCACGATATACGTAGAGGACGAGCAGTAAGAAGCCCATGACCGTGGTTAGAGCGCGATGCGGTCACCATTGCAGTCGCGATATACGTATAAGACGTGCAGTAAGAACCCCATGTGCGTGGTTAGAGTGCCGTGTGGTCGCCGTACAGTCGCGATATACGTAGAAGATGCGTAGTAAGAACCCCGTGAGCTTGGTTAGAGCGCCGTGAGATCGCCGTACAGTCGCGATATACGTAGAATACTTGCAGTAAGAGCCCCTTGAGCGTGATTAGAGCGCCGTGTGGTCACCGTGCAGTCGCGATATACGTAGACGACGTGCAGTTAGAACCCCATGAGCGTGAATTAAGGCAAAATTCTGGGCTGAAACATGGTATATATACAATTTAATTACAGTGGACGTACAGTGACTTGTAGTAGAAAGGAACCTTTATATTACTTCGACTTACCGATATGTTCGAGTGAACCCTCGATTTATGCTGGAAAGATTCATCTTTTTCAGATTCTTAATTCATTTAGGAAATATATCTCAATTTGAGTGATATACCGGCTCGTATTGTTACGTGCCACCCGTCTGGCCTGTCTGCTGGTAGGGTTGATAGGTTTAAGCCACTTGGCGGAACGAAATAAAACGAGAGGCAAAGATAGACATTTCAGTTTCCTTTAATTCTGCTTAAGAACGTGGAAAAGGAAGAACAAAGGGGAGTAACTGTACATGTATCGTCCCAATACCAGACCGCAGTTACTTCCCTTGGATGGAACCCTTTCTTGTCAAAGGGAAGTAAATCGGATCGGCTTGCCGGGAAGACAATTTTGTCCAGGGGATTTCAGATGAATATGTAAGACTGAAATTGTCACCCATTGGACAATAATGATTTTGCTGAAAATTGAATGATTTTTTTGAAAACTATATTATCCTGTGAGTGATTTGTAACCAAACCCCGGTTTGCTTTTGACTGTATTGACACCTTCAGAGTATTTTTTAGAACATCCTGTATTTCCGACATTTAAAGTGAAATTCAGTGCGGAATAAGGGTGACCTATCATTTGACGTCATAGCTAAAAAAAATGGTAGGATGAGCCCTGAGTTTCTGGTGCTGTAATGGTAGATATAAGAATGGACTCATATTTAATACAGGTTTATGGCTTCCTTGAGATGTTGGGAAAGAACCATAACCCATAACGCTACAATGGTCGCCTATGTAAAATGAATTGCTTCCCTTTGACCTATATCATAAAGTCGATAATAACAACTGCGTGACCGTGGAATACCATTTATAATACGAATGTCAATGATGCTTAGTACCTCTAACAATCAGCTCAGACGTATGAAATATACGGCATGTGTAAACTACTTAATTGATAATGAATCCCTTAACTTAGAGAGAATAAAACTGGACTCTATGCTATAATTGAAATTGTAATGCAGTGGTCGTGGATCTATCTTACCTGGACTCGTGTTCGAATGAGAGTGAGTCGTGACCAAATGTTCAGTCCTTTTATAGCCGCACAGCGATTGTGACCGTCAACGGGACACAAAGGTCGCGAGCCTGGTCACAACGGCGCATCGGTAACATCTGTGACCAGAAATTGTCTATTGTGACCCAATCGGACACAAGTGAGCAATATTACAGCTACAGAAGCACTGGATATTGCCAAAGCAAATGAAATAATGATAGTAATCAAAAGAAGTTGAAATGAACAATGCCAACTGTTCCAGTCTTTATTTTCTAAGTGCAGTGTGACAAGGGCTAAACAATTTAGAGATGAAACGATTCAAGCATGCCTCAATAGCAGGGGACTGGTCATTGCCTGCTGGGAGACAAGATGAACCAGCGGGGAAGACAAAGTAGAAGGGAAGTAACTCTAGTAACTGGTCTCTGCTCACTGAGGGACAACAAGACGAGCCGGTGGCAGATGATACAGTTCTAGGGGATACTGACCTGGGAAAGCAGAACCCTAAGACAATGTAGAAGGGAAGTAACTCTGGTAACTGGTCTCTGTTCACTTGGGGACAACAAGACGAGCTGGTGGCAGATGATACAGTTCTAGGGGATACTGACCTGGGAAAGGATTGAGGTAATTAAAGTTTATCCTGGCTATGAAGAACCACAGGGGCAGTTAGAAAGATGGTTGGAAGAATTATCACAGTACAATATGATTCTTAAATACCGACCTGGAAAAGTGCATGTGAATGCGGACGCATTATCAAGGAAGCCTATGGCCGACATGTGTTCGCACTATTCTAGTCATGTAAGGATTGATGAGTTACCTTGTGGTGGCTATACCTATTGTAAGCAAGTAGAGACTCAGTGGGCCACTTTGTCGCGAGAAGTGGATGAGGCGATTCCATTGGCCGCTTCAAGACAATGCGGTTCAAGGGAGGCTTGGGTTTGGATCAATACTGCGTGTTGGGGGACAAAACGACGAGCCGACAAGCAGCTGAGACAAACTCAAAGATGCCCTGGAGAAGACACGCTGGGAGACAAAAAGACGAGCTGGCTTGTAGAACACTCAAAACCGTTATACGGATTACAGGATCACTCTGCGCCCCAGGCTTTGGGGGACAAAAAGACGAGCCGGAGGCTGGGGTGCGCTGAGTGTCCTAGGACCAAATTGCAGGTGAAGAGAGTAAGACCAATGGACAATCATTTCCCACTGAGTGGTTGATAACCATGGACACGTTACAGAGAAGGTATAGTCCAAAGTCAGGATAAGATAACGTATTGGCAAGAGAATCTTTAATATGAATTGTAGTACCTGTGAGAGTTCGGGGAAAAACATCAGAGTACCTGTTTGAATTCAGGGAATGTCATGTAAGCCCAAGGAAAAGAGCGGTTTAAGTTGAAACAATATCCGATGGCCATCTGGGGGATTCCACCTGGGTCAGTGGGATAGGACACTGGCTCATGCGGGAATCTTGCCTAATGGATGGGAGACAGGTAATTGTTTCAAAACAGATCAACCGTCACACAAAAATGGAGTTTAGAAACATGAATGGGGTTGATTGACTCGAAGATGCAGTACTGTCATCTACAGTATCGTTGAGTGTGTGCCAGATAAACAGATTGAGTCTGCTTTGGATGTTAGTTTTAGTATTTCAAGAATGAAGTATTGACTGAGAATGTACAAGATTTACAAGTTCCAATAAGAAGGAAACTGAACATCCGGGGAGACCAATATGGACCTACTGAAACAGGAGTACAAAGATGACAGTTTAGCCTACAGTAAAGAGGGCATATTAAGTACATAAATGACTAGCCGGTTACAAACTGACCATTTCGTTTGATATGCCAGATAATCTACCCGTATGGTAAATTAAATGAACCAAGAACCATGATGCGAGTAAGATACAAATTATCTGGCTTAAAACATGGGCTTGGATTTTTTAGGAAGTCATTGGTGTGCTTCATAGCATTTTCACGAAGACAGGAATGCTATGCAGCAAAAATGGTGCAACTGCTAAGAGGGCATGGTACAACACAGGTCATCGAAATGGTACAACAACCTGGTTTGGTGATGCTGCAATGTAGGGCTAAGAGGCATTCTCCCGGGTTGGATATAATGATAAAACCGGGGGGAGTGTAGTGAAAGTCTACTTTGTCCTTTGTGTTTTAGACCATTCCTTTTGGTCAGTTGTTTAGGTCCAGAAAACTCTGGTTCCCAGTTTAGAGGAACCAGCCAACCATGTGACATTTACATGGCCCACTTGGACCAAGGCAGCTAAGCAGTGCAGACGTGTATTACTTAGACTGATGACTGAGACAGACAAGACTCTTTAAGACCAAGCGAATGATAATATAATGCAGGTTATAGTGTTACCTACGGGTGAGTGAACACAACAATAAGCTGCTTACATTGGAGAAATATATCGACAGACATGATGTAACTGTATATGTCAGATAGCCCGTGACTCAAACTGGGTCATCTGCACATTAGAAATGTGGTGTCTGTCAAATACAACAACGACTAAAGGATGCACAGATGGGGTATTCCACGGCCTGTCGAAACAACGGGTGAGTACCCTTAACAATAACATGATTAATAAATACGATTACACAAATAAAACCACTCACACAATAGCATACCGATGACTGGCAAACTGTAAAGAGAGTGGAAAAAGCACTAGCTATCACACAGATATCACCTACTTTTCCCACACTGTTCGGTATGGTACTTATCGCTGATACACTTATTGTATTGTACCCTTTAAGATTCACGACTTAAGATAATCGCTGTAAATCAATGGGGTGACAGATTTTATCCCTCGCATTGAGTGATACAACTGTTTCCGCAATGTTTTACCTTGCTGATACTAATGATTTGACTTGGTGCAGGCTATCACCCTGCACAGGCGAGACGTATCAGTATATCACAATTTGGAGTTCAGGTGTGTAATAATTAATCACGAAGGCCGAATGGCACACCTGAACGACACATATGTGATATAGGAGCCGATATATCACTCAAAATAAGATATATTTCAATTCTAGCACTTGTTTATAACTTAAAGGGATACAAATTAAGGGTGAAATATGTTTTGACATTACGTTGTTTTCCTTGATAAAATCATGTGTAGGCTATTTGATCTTTACTCCCCATTGTATTTGTGTTTGGAAATATTCGATTTTTTCAACTAACAAAACATTTTGAAATCAGTTATATTAACAGTCTATGAACATTTTTTTTTTATTATACCTTTTTCAATTGTTCGTTAACTCATCATGGGCAATTTGTTACATTCTAACACAACATTTTTGACTGTGTTGGTAAAACATATGAATGTCGTCATTTAAAACAATTACTTCACTGAACATTACAATTCAAATTTCCAAACGGCATTTACCACAAAAGCTCGTAACTTCATTCATAAAATGTCAAGCCCAACATAGTAACGCATGCGCACTAAGAAACGTTGTATGAAAAATTCACAGGAGGGAATTTGAACAGCCAAAAATAGTTCGGGATATTTAGATTGATATACTGCATTTAGATCACGCTCAAATCCTTCTTTGTGTATAGAAGAGAAATTGTCAATAGTATTAGAATTATGATTAGATGTTTAGTATAAAAAGCATGTCTGTTATACGGTCATATCAAGAAAAGCACACAAAAGCAATCAGAACAGCTGTTACACTGTTTTCAAATGACAGATCAGTTCCAGGAACTGGTTTGAGTTCAAGCGATTTAGTCGAATTAACACATTCAAGTTATTGCAAGTCCGTTGTTCTTTATTTTTTGTTGCAGGAAAGATATTTGTCCGGTGCAACCTCGTATATGGTGTTTGAATATTTACGAAATTCTCAGTTGAACCTTCGGATAACCACATTGTTAATGAATTGTATGGTATATATATTCTTCCTTTTTTTTTTGTATATGTTTTTTCTCTCGAAGCTTAGAACAATTTTTGGCTCTACTTGCCAAAGGCCAGAAGAGCTTATGCCGTGGTGTGGTGTCCGTCGTACGTAAATAATTGCTTGTGAATGCGATACAGTCTTCAGTTTTGATTGAATCTCAATCAAACTTATACAGTAGTTAGATATCCATGAGAGCTCAGTTCCTTTCGCAAACCAAGACTGGATTATGGCCCTTGCAATTGTCAAAATTGCTATAATAGAGCTTGTGAACACAATAAAGGCTCCATTTACTATCTGATCTTCACCAAACTTACACATTAGTTAGGTATCCATGAGAGCTTGGTTCCTTTTGTAAGACTGGATTATGGCCCTTGAAATTGTCAAAATTGCTATAATTGAGCTTGTGAACACAATAGAGGCTCCATTTACTAACTAATCTTCACCAAACTCAGATAGTAGTTAAATATTGATGAGAGCTTGGTTCCTTTCAATAACCAGCCAGATGTGCCCTTGCATGACTGGATTATGGCCCCTTGAAATTGTTAAAATTGCTATAATACAGCTTGTGAACCCAATAGAGCCTCCATTTACTATTCAATCTTCACCAAACTTAGATAGTAGTTAACTATTGATGAGAGCTCGGTTCCTTTCGCAAACTAGCCAGATCCGCTCATGCAAGACTGGATTATGACCCTTGAAATTGTCAAAATTGCTATAATACAGCTTGTGAACACAGTAGAGCCTCCATTTACTATCTGATCTCACCAAACTTAGATAATAGTTAAATATTGATGAGAGCTTGGTTCCTTTCGCAAACCAGCCAGATCCGCCCATGCCCTTGAAATTGTAAAAATTACTATAACACAGCTTCTGAACACAAAAGAGCCTCCATTTACTATCCTATCTTCACCATACATACATGCTCTGGATTAAAAATGACCAAAAAACCATACCAGTAGAGCATAGGCCCTCATGGGCCTCTTGTTATAGTTATATCACGACGTTTAATGTGCCTCAACCCTTTTTCTATGACAACGATTTATAACTAATCTACAAATGACAATATTCAAAATAATAAGTCGCCGAAGTAATGCAATGAAAACGTACATATATATATGGTATGAAGTTCACCCATACACTTAATACAAAAGTTAATAAGAAAGTCCTATTACTTTTTGATCAACCTTCGTAAGCTGTACGTTTGATCTATTTATTCTGACACTATTGTTATGCAAAACAAAATGTACATATGGTATGAAGTTCACCAATACACTTAATACAAAAGTTACTATAAAAGTCCTTTTACTTTTTGAATCACCCTTCGTAAGCTACCAATACTTCTGATCTATTTATTCTGACACTATTGTATCAGTCATAAAGCTAAACTCACACTCCTGAGCGCATAGGAAGTAAAGTCATTTTTACCATGCTTAAAGTATATAGTATGACCAGGTCGGATATCGAACCCGCGACCTCCTGCACCCGAGGCAGACTGTATGCCACTAAACCACTGAGGCGGTCGCTTTATGTACGTGTAGTTCCCAGCCTACAATTATGTTTACTTCAAAGTACATTCTAAGTTCGATATCATGTTACCGCCTCGCTGTTGTAGTAGTAGAGCGTCCGCCTTGGGTGCGGGAGGTCACATGTTTGATTCCGAGCCAGGTCATACCAAACATTTTAAAAATGGTAGTAATAGCTGCCCTCTGTCAGTGAGTCGTAATACTAGCACCGCCACCCTTAACGCCAAGAAAAGCAGTCACTACTACCATTTTTAAAGTTTTCGGTATGACTCAACCGGGGATCGAACCCTAGACCTCTCGCAGATGCTCTTCCACTACATAACCGAGGTGGTTACTTCAAGATTTGGTTCATAATAACTGGCTGTCTCGTTCACATTTTGTTTGCTGCACTGTGTCCAAAGGGCGCCACCAACATCATTAGTGTACACCTGATCGGATAACGTTATGGTAGGGGCAGGTAACACTATACAGTGTAGGGACAGACATAAACTAATTATGGCGGAGCTCTTTGGAAATGGTGTAATAATAAACAGGCTATAGAGAAAATATTTTTTGTAGATTAACCTGAATAAAGTTTGCTTTCAGACACCAAGTCGTAACAGTCTATTATATGAGTTTAGGTAAATCAGTTTTATTTTTACGTATTTACCACTTATGTGAAAGCGATATATTAGGGAAGTTGACTAATCTAGTCACCATTGTTGGTTCATGCCATACGTACTGATTGACTAGAGTTAACCGGATACAAGACTTCATTGTCAGTTCATGCCAGATGTTCTAATTTACTATAGTACGCCGGGTACCAGACTTGGTTGTTGGTTCATGTCAGATATGTACTAATGTACTGAAGTAGGCAGGGTACAAGACTTCATTGTCGGTTCATGCCAGATCTGTACTAATGTACTGAAGTACGCATGGTACAATACTTCATTGTCGGTTCATGCCAGATGTACTAATGTACTGAAGTAGGCAGGGTACAAGACTTCATTGTCGGTTCATGTCAGATCTGTACTAATGTACTGAAGTACGCAGGGTACAAGACTTCATTGTTGGTTCATGTCAGATCTGTACTAATGTACTGAAGTAAGCAGGGTACCAGACTTCATTGTAGGTTCATGCCAGATGTACTAAATTACTATAGAACGCCGGGTACCAGACTTCATTGTTGGTTCATGTCAGATCTGTACTAAGGTACTGAAGTAGGCAGGGTACCAGACTTCATTGTTGGTTCATGCCAGACGTACTCATTTATTATAGTAAGCTGTGTACCAAACTTCATGGTGACTTACTTATTTAATAAAGTACGCCGGGAACCAGACCACATTATTGGTTCATTCCTGACATACTAATTTACTATAATACGACGGGTACCAGACTACATTGTCAGTTCATGCCAGATGTACTAACTTACTATAGTACGCCGGGTACCAGACTACATTGTTGGTTCATGCCAGATGTACTAACTTACTATAGTACGCCGGGTACCAGACTACATTGTTGGTTCACGCCAGACGTACTAATTTACTAAAGTACGCCGGCAACCAAACTGACTGTGTATACGTCCGTGTGTGCTATCTTTAGTCCATGACTTCGAATATTTCGTGTGTAATGACGAAATCAGGATTTACATAGGTGGACAGTGTGATGGAGTATTCGACTGTTACGATGGGGAAGATGAAATCGACTGCTGTGAGTTATATAATGGATTATTACACCTTAACTCTTCTGCTGCCTAAGGCAATTAGGCTTTTGCAACCAATGCATATTCAGGTGAGACACATTGAAACGAGCTGTCTCAACTGATATCTGCATTTTTTACACTTAGACAATACATTAAATCAAATGTCCCGTTTGAGTGGCACAATATTTAACATGAAATAGTCTATTAGTCAGAAGCAAATTCGTTCTCCAAATTAACCAATCAGAAGAGTTGTTCGGAGCATGGAATTCATTTCTGAGCACTGAAAACGTTTTCAGAGTTTTATAATTTCGGATCCTGCGCATCAATGCTAAGGATCATAATGCTGTTTTGTGGAAGAGTTGTAATATTGTGTGACCTATTAGCGAATAACTAGTATCGAATCATACTGTGTAGATTGCTAATCTGGACCTAAACTGATCGCAAATAGTTCAGTATCAGATCATACTGTGTAGATTGCTAATCTGGACCTAAACTGATCGATAATAGATGAGCATCAGATCATCATACTGTGTAGATTGCTAATCTAGACCTAAACTGGTCGCTAATAGTTTAGTATCAGATCATACTGTGCAGATTGTAAATCTGGACCTAAACTAGTCGCTAATAGTTCAGTATCAGATCATACTGTGCATATTGCTAATCTGGACCTAAATTGGTCGTGAATAGTACAGTATCAGATCATACTGTGCAGATTGCTAAACTGGACCTAAACTTGTCGTTAATAGAAGATTAACAGATCATACTGTGTAGATTGCTAATCTGGACCTAAACTGGTAGCTAATAGTTCAGTATCAGATCATACTGTGTAGATTGCTAAACTGGACCTAAACTGGTCGTTAATAGTAAAGTAACAGATCATACTGTGCAGATTGCTAATCTGGACCTAAACTGGTCGGTAATAGTTCAGTATCAGATCATACGGTGCAGATTGCTAAACTGGACCTAAACTGGTCGTTAGTAGTAAAGTAACAGATCATACTGTGCAGATTGCTAATCTGGACCTAAACTGGTAGCTAATAGTTCAGTATCAGATCATACTGTGTAGATTGCTAATCTGGACCTAAACTGGTAGCTAATAGTTCAGTATCAGATCATACTGTGCAGATTGCTAATCTGAACTTAAACTGGTCGCTAATAGTTCAGTGTCAGATCATACTGTGCAGTTTGTTAATCTGGACCTAAACTAGTCGCTAATAGTTCAGTTTCATATCATACTGTGCAGATTGCTAATCTAGACCTAAACTGTTCGCTAATAGTTCATTATCGACTCATACTCTGCAGATTGCTAATCTGAACCTAAACTAGTCGCTAATAGTTCAGTATCAGATCATACTGTGCAGTTTGTTAATCTGGACATAAACTGGTCGCGAATAGTACAGTATCGGATCATACTGTGCAGATTGCTAATCTGGACCTAAACTGGTAGCTAATAGTTCAGTATCAGATTATACTGTGCAGATTGCTTATCTGAACTTAAACTGGTCGCTAATAGCTCAGTATCAGATCATTCTGTGCAGTTTGTTAATCTGGACATAAACTGGTAGATAATAGTTCAGTATTAGATTATACTGTGTAGGTTGCTAATCTGGACATAAACTGGTCGCTTATAGTTATTTATCAGATCATAGTGTGCAGTTTGCTTATCTGGACATAAACTGGAAGCTAATAGTTCAGTATTAGATTATACTGTGTAGGTTGCTAATCTGGACATAAACTGGTCGCTTATAGTTAAGTATCAGATCATACTGTGCAGTTTGTTAATCTGGACATAAACTGGAAGCTAATAGTTCAGTATTAGATCATACTGTGCAGATTGCTAATCTGAACTTAAACTGGTCGCTAATTGTTCAGTATCAGATCATACTGTGCAGTTTGCTAATCTGAACTTAAACTGGTCGCTAATAGTTCAGTATCGTATCATACTGTGAAGTTTGCTAATCTGGACCTAAACTGGTAGCTAATAGTTCAGTATCAGATCATACTTTGCAGATTGCTAATCTGAACTTAAACTGGTCGCTAATAGTTCAGTATCGGCTCATACTGTGCAGTTTGTTAATCTGGACCTAAACTTGTCGCTAATAGTTCAGTATCGGATCATACTGTGCAGTTTGTTAATCTGGACATAAACTGGTAGCTAATAGTTCAGTATTATATTATAAATTATACTGTGTAGGTTGCTTGACTGGTCGCTAATAGTTAAGTATCAGATCATACTGTGTAGATTGCTAATCAGGACCTTAACTGGTCGCGAATAGTTAAGTATCAGATCATACTGTGCAGATTGCTAATCTGGACCAAAACTGGTCGCGAATAGTTAAGTATCAGATCATACTGTGCAGATTGCTAATCTGTACCAAAACTGGTCGCGAATAGTAAAGTATCAGTATTATATTATAAAGTATACTGTGTAGGTTGCTTGACTGGTCGCTAATAGTTAAGTATCAGATCATACTGTGTAGATTGCTAATCAGGACCTTAACTGGTCGCGAATAGTTAAGTATCAGATCATACTGTGCAGATTGCTAATCTGGACCAAAACTGGTCGCGAATAGTTAAGTATCAGATCATACTGTGCAGATTGCTAATCTGGACCAAAACTGGTCGCGAATAGTTAAGTATCAGATCATACTGTGCAGTTTGTTAATCTGGACATAAACTGGTCGCGAATTGTTCAGTATCAGATCATACTGTGCAGATTGCTAATCTGGACCAAAACTGGTCGTGAATAGTTAAGTATCAGATCATACTGTGTAGGTTGTTAATCTGGACATAAACTGGTCGCGAATAGTTCAGTATCAGATCATACTGTGCAGTTTGTTAATCTTGAAATAAACTGGTCACTAAGTTCAGTATCAATCTCATTAAAATCATCTCCTATTAACGCTATGCATAGGATATGAGGACAACCGATAGAGGGTCACGTTCAGACGACCTTTCCGCCAGCCAATCAGAACCTTGCTTTCACGTTTTTGAAAGTGAAAGTAAAAGTCTATATTTACCAAAGAAATCTATATTTAGCATGGGATCCCAATTTTCGCATAGTGATTTACACGCGTGTATAGTTATTATGACGACTGCATCATGGCTACAAATGCGGAAAGGAGCCAAAACACCGATACAGTATTTCTCTTACCATACAGCATCAAAGAGTGTTCTTTGCTCTGGTTTTAAATGGTCTATTTTAAATTTGCTCTACTTTGTCAATTGACGCCATTTTGAAGGTTAAGCCAAACGTTTGTTGAAACGAGTCCTCTAATTAGTTCAAATCGAGAACTGTTTGCGTATCCAGGAAGCAAACGGTTATCATTTCATCAATATTAATCGGGTAATTGCAAAGAAAGAAAGTACGTATCGAAAGTTATACTGAACCCACAGTGATGTCAAAATGCACAGGGGGCGAAAGAAATGTGTTTCGGACTACGGATGGTACCGTAAACTTCGGCAATAATCCCCGTTTATTATTTGATTGTGAATGTTATCCAGTTACAAACTCGCTGTATTGTTTTTAGTATCACTTTTCTAACAATCTAACTTTGAGTTGCACATCCACATCTGCAAAGACAACACCACATCTGCATTTAACAAAACAATTAATTATTTTTTTGTTTAATGTTCAGTGTTTAAAAGGACACATTCGCTATGTAAAATATCAACATATACAATAAAAACAGATGTTTTATCGTTATGTGGAAGAATTGCGTTATTTTGGCGGAGTTCTGTCAAAAGAACATGGCCAACACATATAACCTATACAACAATGTGACGAAATATATCTTGTATATTATGCGATTGTTAATATTATCCACATTTACGAAATTAGCTATTGATCTTATCATGTCCTTGGTATAGATAAACATATAATTGACCTATTTCAAATATCATGGACGATGGTCTCGCACTCAGACCTAATAAACCCTGGAGTATCCATCAGTGACGCTGTAACCGGGTTCTGGAACCATGGAGCCCAGCTGATGGACTTTGTGTCCTTCACCTTTCACAAAGCTAACATGAGTTACACGGACTACTTTCCAGGCATGAAGGACACCCAGTATATGACTCCGCACTACGAAGTTGACCATCGATTTAAGATGTATGTACACGTTTAACCCACCAGGTTTTTTTTCTGAAAAAGGGGAAGGGGCCTGGGGCCTTTGAGAAGGCAAAATATTTGCGGCATTTTAGAAAAAAAAGGGAAAAAATTGTAAACTAGTATAATGTGCATGTTTATTTTTACTTTTATTACAAGGCCATCTCTCTATTTTTCATGTTCTTGAACTCTCCACTAGATTGTCATAATCCAGTTCACTCAAACTATACCACTGTCAAGGGTCGAATTTAGCAAGATTTTCTACTTAAATATGAAAAAAAATATAAAAACTATCGGAGGGGAATTTATATTTTAAGGGGAAAAACTTTGCTTATTTTCCGAGGGGTGAAAAAACCCGCCCAGGTTAACCCTTTCTCTGTCGACTTACACGAAGTTGACTCCTCCATGTTTGAAATTGGACCACTCCATTTTCTGTCGAACAGGCAATTTGGTAAAATTAAATGTCTAAGTGGCAAACAATGCGGATTTTAGGAGAGAAAGCTTGTTCCGAGCTGTCAAACCTGAATGTGCATTATTTGCAAAAGCCATTAATTGCCATTGGCACAATTGGCACAATGTTTTCAATAATCTTCTCCTGCGGGGTAATTTGTATGACACTGTTTACCATACACTAGCTACGTTATATGTAAATGCATGCATCATGGACAATTATTATATTAATCATAATTTGCCTGTTTTCGAATCCATGTATGGGTTTTTTCTATACCATTGCCTACATTAATTTGTAACTGGCTTTAACTGGGATAAAACTATCGACATGTATTTTATTGTTAAAGTTAATAGACCACTGGTACGTGAATACATCACTCGGATCACTGTAACCGAAGATATGTGTGTCGCATATAATAATATATGTATTCCGCATTTTGGTTTCCTGATACAGTTGAATACGATTGATTATATTTCACGGTTGTTCAAGCTTGATACAGTTTAGTCCGCCTGATAATGTATTGTTTCGCATGTTTTCCGCATTTGCTCGCTCGCCTTGTACATTTGAACGCGCATGATTAAAAACTTTTGGTTGTTAGAGTCTCGCAATTTCTTTGAATTGTGTTTGTTTGATAAATTTGAATACGCTCGCTTATCGTTATTTTCTTATTGTTAAGCTACAGTTTGCCTGCTTAATATGGTGATTATTGCATGAAAGTCCTGGTTCATTATGAGTCATTGCCGTTTTTCAAAGAAATATATCATATCATTTATTGACCACCGACACCTGAATATGTCATTAGGATCGCTGAATTTGAATTTATGCAGATGCGATAATGTACCTTCGTTAATCTTCACATACTTTAACCGCCTCTGTGGTGCTGAAGAATCGCATACATCCCAGGTCGGGGAGGTCACGGACTCGATTCCAGGCCGAGTTATACCAACGCCTTTAAAATGTTAGTAATTTCTTCCCTCCGTGGCGCTCAAGATAATGTGGTTAGTATTACGAAAGACTGGCTGGTATCAGGATCAATGGGCTAGAAGGTATGTTAACTTACCCTGTAAACGCTGTGATTCAACAGAAAAACACCATGCCAAGTATTGCACAAGTCAATCAATTTCATTCGTAGAACATTATTATTAAATAATGACGATTTCCGACGTAAACTCCTAAGTAAAAAACACCTAGTACTTAACGTTTACCTTTCGTTGATTTTCTCTGAAAAATGCAATTTTGAGGAATACATATTTACGGGATTACTTTGTATTTTTCAAAGTGAAGCTTAATTTATATTAACTGAATTTGACTGTAAGGCCTTTTGCATCATAGTGAGCGATTACTTGTTGATAGTCGTTTTAATTTGGTTTGATGTGGATGATAAGCACTTTTAAATTAGTCATTGTAGGATTTAAAATTTCATTGATTATTCCAGGGTTTACTGATTATGCGAGAGTGTAGAGAAATGACTGCGCTGAAATATCATTGGCCAAGGTTTCAGAGCCCTTATACGACAATCAGGTAGTGTAAGGTGCTTCATATCAAAGTGCATTGGTGTATTGCATTATGATTCGTATAGCTGTCGTCTCTTTTTACGAAATCGATCACCTGCATGATGGTGTAGAAGTAAATGTTAAACTGGTATAATCGGCGATTTTTTTTCATTTCAGCGCTTCTTTGATGCCACATTGCGACTATTCATTTAAAACAGTCTAAATGGCTGGAACATTTTATGTAGGAGGGTCAAATTTCTGCTTATTTCCCTAATAGAGATTTTTCTTTTTATGCCTCTGCAGCAGCCCTTTTCTGGTGCCAAGTGGCGACTACCTATTTAAAACGGTCTAATTGACTGGATCAAAGTATGTTGGGTGTCGCATTACTGCTTAACCATTTCCCTAATAGAGATTTTTTTAAACGCCTCTGCAACAGACAACTTAGGAAAAGATTGTCATATAAGGAACAATTGCTCATTATGATCAATTAATCCTTTTTCCACAATGTCTGATATACATGCATTATACATTCATTTATAGATATGCTATCTCCTTGCGAAGTTGTTTTCTAATTTTATGTTTATTTGTTTTAGTTTGTTTACTTATAGGAATGATCAAGCCTGGATGGATATGAGTGGGCCTTTATGTATTTGTTGCGTATGGGTAGGGATCAAGATTGACCTGTACATACACACTCTGATCTGATCTAACACTACACAATATATACATATTATAACAATTTTATGTGAGTGAATCTAGTGCTCATGTATAGAAATTTGGGGTCTTTTGGTAGGTCATAAAAATAACAACATGCAACCTCAAAGTCAGTCTACCAAATGTCTTACTTTTAGTTTTACTTATTGTATGTATATGTATTCCCAATATATTAATAGGTTTGCAAAAGGATAACATACTCACCATGAGCGTTATCTCCATTTGCGACAGTGATATCAAAAGTCATCTACAGGTGTTAAAAGGTTAAACAATGTCTCCTCCTAAACCACTTGGTCCATTGCAATCAACCTTCATAAGAATGTTCCTTAATGGTTGTCCCCTTTACAATGGAAATGCACGGTTTATGAAAAAAGTGGCCTGATTTGAAAATAATTTGGCCCAATTGTTCCTTTGTTGATCCTCTTCAAATACTGATTAAACTATTTCAATCCTGAATAAAACATTACTTTTTTCCCTTGTGAATGCATTTGAAAAACTTCTTATGCTCATGTTTAACATAGGAAATAGGTGAGATGATATAAAGGAAATGGTTGCATAAGTCTAAACAGTAATTAGAATGAAATATTGTTGTAAGATAACAATTCCATGTTTAGAAAAACATCATTTGTTAGACATTTTAAACCACAAATAAACTATCACAGGCTCTGATCTTTTAGGAATTCCCTTTTTTGGTAAAGAAATTGAGGCATTAACCATTTGTGACTTTCTTTGGGGACAATCTTGAGTGTAATTTAAATGTGTTTAGCTACATTTTTAGACCTTATAGTTTTAACAGGCAAAACACCTGGTCTAGCCAGGAGTTCTGAGTTCAAATCTCAGTGGGGACAAAATGACACTGTAGCTAAATACATACAATTTAATCAATTAACTGACATTTATATTTGGTTTTAGCAATTCAAGCACAACATCCTCAATGTGAGCTTTTGTGATAATCCTCCATCCATCATGAAATATGCATCAGCAACCATTTATTTAAACAACAACTGCTTTAAAACTACTTGACCAATTTTAACTGAACTGCAAAAGAAATATTTGTTTGGTGTCCTCTTTCAAAATGTTCAAAGGAACTGTTTTAAATTTTGGGAACTGCTGCATAAGAAAAGAAGTAAAGTGACACAATGCTAAGGCATTCTCTTATTTCTTTATAATTTGGCAGGAAAGTTCCTTATGTAACCCTCTATAAAAAAACATTCAAATCATATTGATTGGTTGGAAAATATTATCCTCAGGTGGCATGAGAAAAAGAAGAAGTTGCTCGTATAATTTCAATTTCAAAGTTATAACACCAACACCGTTGCATTAATCTTCCTTTATTATGTGACCATCCATACAATTATTCAAGTCATGATATGTATTAATTAATTGTTTCAAGATAATTTGGCTGAATAATTCATTGTGTCGCCCTTTCCAGAGTTGTTTAAGATCATTAATGACGGCTGACATCATAAAGGGAGTAAAATAACAGTTTACCTTTTAAACTGTTCGTCTTATGTCAAGATAGTTTGGCAAAAACTTTCTTTAACCCTTTCCCTCATACGACACTTTTGCAGCAGACGACTTCGAACATATTTTGTTAAAACATAGAAAATCTCCATAATTTAATGGATAACCTATGGCAAAAAGTTGAAAACATTGTGGCAAAAGGAGAAATTGCACGTTTTGTGCAATTTCTTCTTTTGTCACTATGTTTTCAAAAAGCTGTCTGCTGAAGAGGCGTCAGAAAGCGTCTATATGAGGGAAAGGGATAATTCACCCCATAAATTATTCAAGGGATATTGATCAGTTCAAAACAATGCTGAACTTTAGCATCAGAAAACTGGTAAAATGACAAACTAAACTTTTCCCTCTGCAACGGCTTGTCTGATTTCAAGATCAGTTGGCAGATTTTTTTTTCTATCAATATATATTGATGCATTAATCCAGAGACATATACACATATTTTATATGTTAATGCATTTATCATGGCTTTGGGGATATTCCCTCAAACGTCATGGTGATACTCTGATCTATACTTTTTTCAAGCTCCTAGAGGAATTACATTGGTAAAAGTTGTCTTTGACATTCGAGAATTAAGTTGACTCAGCTTGAACTTGAACTTTCAACCCCTGGATTGACATCTCTATCCATTATCAATTTAGCAAGTAGTAAATGAGTTATTGCACAACAGCTTATCAATCTTTTGAGTAGGGAATTAAATAGTTTGGAACTGAATGCACTTCCCGAAACTTTCAGATGATTTGCCTTAATTCATATTATTTTCAAATCGATAAAGTAAAGAGAGTTCTCTGCATTTTTAATAATATACACTCTACAGAGAATGGAACAGGCGTATCGGCTCTTTTCATAACACTTTTTTAATTCATATCCAAATTACTTGCTTTAAGTTTAAGACTTTCTTTATATGTATTTCCCATAAGATATACGAAAATGTACCAAACATGTATCCAGTGAGGACACTAATATTGTCTGTTCATTAAAGTATAGAGTGTTTATTGCATTATTTTCCCATTAATAAAATACACTCTATTTATACGTTAACATTCCCCCAACATCCTGCTGCAATGCAGATACCGTTAAATACCACCAGTGGAAAATCGGTTTCCGATTAGATATATTTACGTCCAGTTATTTTTTAACAAACCTTCTATTATAGGAGTGCTTTGCTACAAGACGACTAAATCCCCAGGTTGGAACTATGCAATATATTTGTACCTTGTCGACAACATGCAGCAGCCTAGAAAAATTATCGTAATGAGCAATCCATTCTGTTGCCACAATATTTTCGTTATAACTATTATTTGATTTGGATTTAACGCCATTTTAACAATTTTCAACCATCAATGTAAAGTGTAGGTTTAGATCACCTTGTACATCTGTTCGGTCATATCAGAATCTACACAAAGCGAAGGAGTATTATATCATAATTGTGTAAGTAATATGTGTAAAGTATAGGTTTAGATCACCTTGTACATCTGATCGGTCTCATCAGAATCTACACAAAACGACAGAGTATTGTAACATAATTGTGTAAGTAATATGTGTAAAAGTGTAAGTTCAGATCACCTTGTACATCTGATCAGTTTTATCAGAATCTACACAAAGCGACTGAGTATTATATCATAATTGTGTAAGTAATATGTGTAAAGAGTAGGTTTAGATCACCTTGTACATTTGATTGATCTCAGCATAATCTAAACAAAGCAAAGGAGTATTATAACAGAATTGTGTAAGTAATATGTGTAAAGTGTAGGTTTAGATCACCTTGTACATCTGATCGGTCTCATCATAATCTACACAAGGCGACGGAGTATTATAACAGAATTGTGTAAGTAATATGTGTAAAGAGTAGGTTTAGATCACCTTGTACATCTGATCGTTCTGATCAGAATCTACACAAAGCGATTGAGTATTATAACAGAATTGTGTCAGTAATATGTGTAAAGTGTAGTTACAGATCACCTTGTACATCTGATCGGTCTCATCAGAATCTACACAAAACGACGGAGTATTATAACAAAATAGTGTCAGTAATATGTGTAAAGTGTAGGTTTAGATCACCTTGTACATCTGATCGGTCTTATCAGAATCTACACAAAGCGATGGAGTATTATAACATAATTGTGTAAGTAATATGTGTAAAGTGTAGGTTTAGATCACCTTGTACATCTGATCGGTCTCATCAGAATCTACACAAAGCGATGGAGTATTATAACATAATTGTGTAAGTAATATGTGTAAAGTGTAGGTTTAGATCACCTTGTACATCTGATCGGTCTTATCAGAATCTACACAAAGCGATGGAGTATTATAACAGAATTGTGTAAGTTATATGTGTAAAGTGTAGGTTTAGATCACCTTGTACATATGATCGGTCTTATCAGAATCTACACAAAGCGACGGAGTATTATAACATAATTGGATAAGTAATATGTATAAAGTGTAGGTTTAGATCACCTTGTACATCTGATCGGTCTCATCAGAATCTACACAAAGCGACGGAGTATTATAACATAATTGTGTAAGTAATATGTGTAAAGTGTAGGATTAGATCACCTTGTACATATGATCAGTCTCATCAGAATCTACACAAAGCGACCAAGTATTATAACAGAATTGTGTATTTAATATGTGTAAATTGAAGGTTTAGATCACCTTGTACATATGATCAGTCTCATCAGAATCTACACAAAGCGACGGAGTTTTATAACATAATTGTGTAAGTAATATGTGTAAAGTGTAGGTTCAGAACACCTTGTACATCTGATCGGTCTCATCAGAATCTACACAAGGCGACGGAGTATTATAACATAATTGCGTAAGTAATATGTGTAAAGTGTAGGTTTAGATCACCTTGTACATCTGATCGGTCTCATCAGAATCTACACAAAGCGACGGAGTATTATAACATAATTGTGTAAGTAATATGTGTAAAGTGTAGGTTTAGATCACCTTGTACATCTGATCGGTCTCATCATAATCTACACAAAGCAACGGAGTATTATAACATAATTGTGTAAGTAATATGTGTAAAGTGTAGGTTCAGATCACTTTGTACTTCTGATCAGTCTCATCAGAATCTACACAAAGCGACGGAGTTTTATATCATAATTGTGTAAGTAATATGTGCAAAGTGTACGTTCAGACCACCTTGTACATCTGATCGGTCTTATCAGAATCTACACAAAGTGACAGATTATTATATCATAATTGTGTAAGTAATATGTGTATAGTGTACGTTCAGATCACCTTGTACATCTGATCGGTCTTATCAGAATCTACACAAAGCGACAGATTATTATATCATAATTGTGTTAGTAATATGTGTAAAGTGTAGGTTCAGATCACTTTGTACTTCTGATCAGTCTCATCAGAATCTACACAAAGCGACGGAGTTTTATATCATAATTGTGTAAGTAATATGTGCAAAGTGTACGTTCAGACCACCTTGTACATCTGATCGGTCTTATCAGAATCTACACAAAGTGACAGATTATTATAACAGAATTGTGTAAGTAATTTGTGTAAAGTGTAGGTTTATATCACGTTGTACATCTGATCGGTCTCATCAGGATCTACACAAAGCGACGGAGTATTATAACAGAATTGTGTAAGTAATTTGTGTAAAGTGTAGGTTCAGATCACCTTGTACATCTGATCGATCTTATCAGAATCTACACAAAACGACGGAGTATTGTAACAGAATTGTGTAAGTAATATGTGTAAAGTGTAGGTTCAGATCACCTTGTACATCTGATCGATCTTATCAGAATCTACACAAAACGACGGAGTATTGTAACAGAATTGTGTAAGTAATTTGTGTAAAGTGTAGGTTTATATCACGTTGTACATCTGATCGGTCTCATCAGGATCTACACAAAGCGACGGAGTATTATAACAGAATTGTGTAAGTAATTTGTGTAAAGTGTAGGTTTAGATCACCTTGTACATCTGATCAGTCTCATCAGAATCTACCCAAAGCGACGGAGTATTATAACATAATTGTGTAAGTAATATGTGTACAGTGTAGGTTTAGATCACCTTGTACATCTGATCGGTCTTATCAGAATCTACACAAAATGACGGAGTATTATAACATAATTGTGTAAGTAATATGTGTAAAGTGTAGGTTTAGATCACCTTGTACATATGATCGTTCTTATCAGAATCTACACAAAACGACGGAGTATTATAACATAATTGTGTAAGTAATATGTGTAAAGTGTAGGTTAAGATCACCTTGTACATCTGATCGGTCTTTTCAGAATCTACACAAAGCGACGGAGTTTTATATCCGATTTGTGTAAGTAATATGTGTAAAGTGTAGGTTTAGATCACCTTGTACATCTGATCGGTCTGATCAGAATCTACACACGGCGACGGAGTTTTCTATCAGAATTGTGTTAGTAATATGTGAAAAGTGTAGATATTGACCAGAATGAAAGAATGCACTGGCTGGTTTGGATCTATACTGTTCACAAAATACAGTTTGTGCCTTGTTCATGAACTCATATAATTTCTTCGGTCTCATCAGAATCTAGGCGACGGAGTTTTATATCAGAATTGTGTAAGTAATATGTGTAAAGTGTAGGTCCAGATCACCTTGTACATCTGATCGGTCTTATCAGAATCTACACAAGATAGGTGATGAGTGGAGTCTGCTTTTAGAATTCTGCGCAAAAACGGCGCGCGTATTGGTTAAGTCGCGAGGAATCAGACATTGAGTGTAAGTAATGAAAACTGAAAATGTGTTTCTTCATAAATGTAAAATAAATATTTTTAAACTAAATAGATAGGTCTCGGATTTCCCGACACATTTTTTTGTCTGTGTAATAATCATTATAAACCATGACATAAGTATGTGTCGGTGAAAAGAAATTCCTAATCAGTATGACTTATGAGGGATTGATCTTGCGCCGCTTTCAACATGTGTTCAATTCTTACACAGCGTGTCCTCATACCAGCGAGTAAGTTGTGCTGCTAACCCAATAACCCTGAGCCCCAATGTGGGAAAGCCCTAACTACAATGTTTGAAGTACATGTGACCCGGGTCGTATGAGACAAAAATGATAATTTCTCCAATATACCATTGACAGTGTAATACATTAAGATATAGTGCATTGGTTCTTAATTACCCAATTTGAATCACTGAATTAGGGAAATGAAAATTAATACGTTCATTATCGTCAAAACACTTATGTATGATGGAAATATATACTATTCAATAACTTTATGAACACAAATATTTAAGATAGGTTATTCGATATCATTATTGAACCTTACTTATAGAACATTTTTGAAATTATCGTGAATTCTCTAAACAAACCCATCACTTTACGTTGATCTGAGATCCATTATATTTCAGCTGTTTTGAATAGTTTTCTAGCGTGTAATAGAAGACAATAAAGCAGACGAAATATATCAAGTTGTACAATTCGATATCATGCGAATGGCGTTTAACTGAAATTATTTCCGTATATAGTATATCTTCAGCAGGCGACTATGTGTAGGTTGATCTGAGATCTACCCTGTTTGATACTTAGTTCGATCCTAGTTCAGCTGTTTTAAATAGTTTTCTAGAGTATAGTAGACGACAATAAAGCTGACGAATAAGAACAAAGCTTTGCCATTCGATATCCTGTGAAGGGTGTATAATATGAACCCTTTCCACATACAGTAAATCTAAAGCATGCGACAATTACGTCATATAAGCATAGCTTTATACATTATCAATAAATAAAAGTATAATTATTGACATGAGTTCAAAACTTATAGCAAAAAAAGAAATGACTCATTGTGAGCACTATGTGTTCAAAAGCTGCAGAAGCGTCCACATATGTCTACATGTGGGCAAAGGTTAACGTATGGATCGTATATCATTATTTACTCTTATTTTCTTCCCTCAACGTTCTGAAATCTTAGTTGTTGTACATTCAGTCTAAAGGATTATGTTCCAATTCTACATTTGAGTGGTATGTACTCCCTGTTAATAGAGAAATCGTTTATGACGGGTAATCTGTGCCTTAATATAAGAATAATTTAAATGTCGACCAGAAACTGTAACATACAGCAGAAGAATATATATGTATTGATGTGATCACTGCGGCAAAGGGTTTAGCAATTCATACAATGACAATATCAAACGACGCTATGTATCCCTTTCTATCTGCAGCAGACGACATTTGAAAACAATTTGACAAAATAGGTAAATGCTCATTAAGAGCACATTCTTTATTTCCTAAATGTATCTAGCTCTATTCAATAAATATACTTTTATTATCATATATTTACCATATTTTGCCTAGATCTTTTTCAAAGTTATCTGCTGCATATTTTGGATAATTGGGAAAGGGTTAACTGAACATTGCACATGCGCATGACGAGGGTACTCTCAACGATATATATTTTAAACAATCGTTAACAAAGCAGATTGGATAATTATGAATTCCGAATAAAATAGTACCCTGTAGCTACAAAACTGAATCAACATGTAACGAGAACAACGAAGTAAGAGTTTATAATTATCACATTCTATTTTATAAATACATATAGACTGCACCGTTTACCTCGGATAGTTATTTTAACTGCAATATGTTTCAATATGCGTTCTTGTTATTTTTCCATATTGACTTTCGTGTTTAGATAGCAACCACTGTAAACACAAATGCCATAGAGTTTTCTTACTGCATTTTCAATAATATTTCAGTTATATGAAGGGGACCAGTTCACCAATTGATTGATTGATTGGGGTTTAACGCTGTTTTTAACAATTTCTCAGTTATATCACGGCGGCCAGTTCACCTACTCATGCATTTCCTGGTTTTCTCACACCAGTACTCCACACAACAATCTTCCCAAGCAACTGGCTTCTTTTTCCACATTGACTTAGCCCATTGGTGGAAGACGAATGACGCATGTCGCATTGACATGTGTCAATCATCGGAAAGAAAGTTGGCCGAACCGGGATTCGAACTCACAATCCCTGGATTGACAGCCCGCGTCGCTACCGACTAAGCTACCGGGGCTCGGCACCAGTTCACCAAACCATGTGTTTCCTGGGTTTCGCTCACCAGCACTACACACAACATCATTTCAAAGCAACTGGCTGCTTTTCTATATAGACTGTTATCCCTTTTTTATTCAATATAAATAAATGTTTATAAAGTAGTCATTTGCAGACGCTTCTTAGGAAGTATTTATCAGGTAAAGGGTTACCTCAGATTTAGTTTAATTACTGTACTTATTTTATATTAGACTATTTCATATATATACAATTCTAGTTGTTCATGATGTGTTTTGCTTTTATTTAAGTATTAGTCATATTTACTAATAGCAATTTTGAATAATGTAGACTCAGATCATCTTGTAAGTCTGCTAAGTCTTATCAAAAGTACGATTTTTTAAACAATATAAACCTTTCCTCGCTATGATACACATAGTCTGTTTTGACAAAATGAAAGTTATCATATTAACATGAACATTACCGACAATTTCACCACATACAAAACATACACACTGAAAACCTTTATGAATCATATCATATAACTATTGAACTATCGAATAAGCTTGAACAAAATGTGGCAATCGCAGAAATTGCTAATTAGGAGTCATCTGATACATAGACATCAACATATGTGAGCACAGATTAGAAAACATTATAAGTCAGAGGTCATTACTTGTCTGAGCAATTCATTAGTTTTATGGGTTCTTTTACTGAAATTCTTCTTTTGCAGAGTTGTCAAAATTCGTTTGTGTGGTGGAAATTATTAATTAATCGGCTAAAACTTCAATACCTTTGTTATAATCCTTTCCTACATACATCAAAAATCTGGTGGGACGTGTTAAACGAAGACATAACTTATGCTGAAGTAGGATATGTCGATTTATATACGTTTAGGAAGCGCTTGAAAAAAATATATTTCGCTAGACCAAAGGTAAAGAGAGATGCCAATTGGTGGCATTTCCAGTAGCAAGATACAAAGTCCCGTAATACTACTGTAACACTTGTGTTTGTCTTTAAAAGTATACTTTCTTAAACATTTGAAGATAAAGAACAGACGATTTATACAAATTTAAATGTTTTCAATAATGAAATAACACTGTTTACACGTGCAATAAGACTTAATTAAGTATGATTGACGTCACAATACCACAACTATTATTATTGTCTAGTTTTACAGTATTTTTTAGAATTTGTAAATACTGGAGAAAATAGGAAATTATCTTTGGAGGTTTCGCGAACAACGTATATCCACACAAGTCTGCTCCTGCACGCATTCTACTACGGATATTTGCAATCTGTTCGTTAGTCGCACAAACATTCGAAACGCCTTTTTACATAGCACTGATTATAATTGCTGGCAATTGCATCCTCATTTCATATATATATATTTGAATACATCTGATAAATCTCCAAAAGCATGTGTAACATTTGTTTAATTAATATTTTATACATTTATGGTTATATATAACTCTATCAATACATATCAGAGGATTCAGTGTGATTGTAATTAATAACAAATAGTTATTATATAAACTAAAAGCTTTGTTTTCATTCAATGTCTTCAAATATTACCTGCTATTGGAGACGTTGAAAGTCCGCCATGTTACGGAAAGGGTATGATATTATAACTCGGTCGTCTTAACCCTTCCCAACATACACCAAATCTGCAACAGACGACTTTGAAAACATCTAGAATGAACAAAGCAATTCTCTATAACTTCAAGAATTTTCATTGAACAGAGTTGACAACATTGTGCCAAAGAGGAAAATTGCCGATTGTGAGGGTAAAATTACTGCAATGTTTTCAAAAATCGTCTGCTGAAAACGCGTCAACACGTCTGCTTGTGAGAAAAGGTTGTCGGTGATTTTGTCTATTGTTTCAATCAAAGACCTAATAATAATGTGTTATTTGATCTTTGTTTCAATCTATTGTTTAAATGACAATAGACACCGGGCGATTATTCCAACCCTTCTGTTACACTGAAACCAGTCTCTAAAATGTATGTACTGATTGATTAGAGGAACTATTTATATATCCTTCAACAGAACATCAGCATTGGAAACACATCAATCCAGGAATGCCCGATTTACATTCTGTGTGTGGAATATTTATTAAAAGTATTGGTATGTGTGCCTGTACGTACAAATGTGTCAATAGTACTACATATAAAGGAAAGTATATAAGCCAATAAATATACCATTGACAGTGTTATTATTTAAGATATGGTGCCTTTGTTCCCAACGACTCTTATGTTTATTGTATACTTATTTACTGAATTTATGAAAACAATTTACAACATAGGTATCTGATATAAGGCAAGCGAAAAGTTATGTTTTCACCTGGAACTGAACATTTGTGAGAACACAGAAATATGAGGGTAAAAAGTATTTCCTCACTAAATATTTTAATTATTATATTAAAGGTTTGTCAGTCGATATTATTGTTTAACCTTACTTATTTGAAACTTAAGGAATACAAATCGTCTCTAAACAAACTATGAATTGTATCCTTTGCTCGCAAGCGATGAATGTCTACAACCGTTGAATCCGTATGCCAATAGTTGAGATTGCATCCTGATCCTGACCCCTACAAATTGTAGGGCTGATCTCAGAACTAAACTATTCAGATTGATTATACTTTTGCAAGAAATTGACAGGACAACAATAGTTTGCCAATATATTGCTGACGCCAATGAAGCATGTGACACTAATTATGCGTGCACAAAGACAAAGTTCTGCAATTCGATATGAATATTGTGATTTGTGTATAGTTTAGCCCTTTACCATATATACAAGAAATCCACAGAAGAAGACATTGAACATAGCGAAAGCAGAAATAAGGAAAATATATATTAGTGGACCTATACATACTGAAACAGAATTTAAAGCTTGTAGCTTATGGTAAAAGTGATCAGTATGAGTAGTTTCATTGTTTTTTATTATGTTTTAACTTCAAAACGCTTCTACTTGTGGGATAGGTTTGCCGTTTGTATCACATATCATCATAAACTCTTATACAGTATCCTTAACCTTCTTCACTGTTAGTTGGTGTACAATGTGCGTAGACAGTTTAATAACAAATAGTATGTTTCATTTCGACATAGACCATTTCATTGATATATACTTTGAATAGGGAAACACTTGATTCAGTGTAGTCTGTCTCTTAAGATAAGAGGAATCCAAATGGGAAACAAATTCTGCAATATCATGTTGAACAATCGCTTAAAGCAATTTGATGATGTTGAATTCAGATGTATATGTTGGAAACTGAAAACTAAATCTTAATTTAATCAATATAAACAAGTAAGACTTCATATTTGTTACGTCCTTTTTTCAAAAACATATATATCCTGGTCGCTTACCACAGCGTAATTTAAAAGTTAGTTAAAGGAAAGACGTTTCAATATGTTTTCTTATTATGTTTCTGTAATATTTACTTCCGTTTTTGTTTTGTTTTTCGTAAAAATGTTAGTTCACATGAAAATTACACTGTATTTTTAGACCTGTTATATCCATTCAAAAAAATATTGATCTGACGACAATCTGAAGGCAATAATGTTCATACAATGATATGTATGCATGTTAGTTTGTGCAATACGCGTATACACAGAACGACAATTAGAATGACATGTTTGCCTGTTAGTTTGTGCAATACGCTTATACACAGAACGATGATTACAATGACATGTACATGTATGCACGTAAGTTTGTGCATTACGCTTATACACAGAACGATGATTAAAATTACCTGTATGCACGTAAGTGTGTGCAATATGCTTATACACAGAACGATGATTAAAATGACATGTATGCACGTAAGTGTGTGCATTACGCTTATACACAGAACGATGATTAAAATGGCATGTATGCACGTAGGTGTGTGCAATGCGCTTATACACATAACGACGATTACGTATGCACGTAAATGTGTGCAATACACTTAAAGACAGAACGACGATTAAAATGACATGTATGCACGTAGGTGTGTGCAATACGCTTATACAGAAGACGACGATTAAAATGACATGTATGCACGTATGTGTGTGCAATACGCTTATACAGAAGACGACGATAACAAGAACATGTATGCATGTTAGTTTCTGTAATACGCTTATACACAGAACGACGAATAAAATGACATGTACGCACGTAAGTTTGTGCAATACGCTTATACACAGAACGACGATTATAATGATATATATGCATGTTAGTTTGTACAATACGCTTATACACAGAACGACGATTAAAATGACATGTATGCACGTAAGTTTGTGCATTACGCTTATACATAGAACGACAATTAAAATGACCTGTATGCACGTAAGTGTGTGCATTACGCTTATACACAGAACGATGATTACAATGAAAGGTATGCATGTTAGTTTGTGCAATACGCTTATACACAGAACGATGATTAAAATGACATGTATGCACGTAAGTTTGTGTAATACACTTATACACAGAACGATGATTAAAATGACATGTATGCACGAACGTGTGTGCAATACACTTATACACAGAACGACGACTAAAATTACAAGTATGCACGTAAGTTTGTGTAATATGCTTATACACAGAACGATGATTAAAATGACATGTATGCACGTAAGTTTGTGCAAGACGCTTATACACAGAACGACGATTACAATGACCTGTATGCCCGTTAGTGTGTGCAATACGCTTATACACAGAACGACAATTAGTATGACATGTATGCACGTAGGCGTGTGTAATACGCTTATACACAGGATGACGATTAACATGACATGTATGCACGTAGGTGTGTGCAAGACGCTTATACACAGAACGACGATTACAATGACCTGTATGCCCGTTAGTGTGTGCAATACGCTTATACACAGAACGACGATTAACATGACATGTATGCACGTAAGTGTGTGCAATACACTTATACACAGAACGACGACTAAAATTACCTGTATGCACGTAAGCGTGTGCAATACGCTTATACACAATACGACGATTACAATGACCTGTATGTCCGTTAGTGTGTGCAATACGCTTATACACAGAACGACGATTACAATGACCTGTATGTCCGTTAGTGTGTGCAATACGCTTATACACATAACGACGATTACAATGACCTGTATGCCCGTTAGTGTGTTCAATACGCTTATACACAGAACGACGATTAACATGACATGTATGCACGTAAGTGTGTGCAATACACTTATACACAGAACGATGACTAAAATTACCTGTATGCACGTAAGCGTGTGCAATACGCTTATACACAATACGACGATTAATATGACATGTATGCACGTAGGCATGTGTAATACGCTTATACACAGAACGACGAATAAAGTGACCTGTATGGACGTAAGTTTGTGCATCTTTGGTTAGTAAGCAGAACTTTTGGTACTTTTATCCTGACACTAATAAGTTGATCGAAATGTTATCCCCATACTCCTGAGCGCCAAAGAGGTAATCCATTTGCTTATGCATTTAGTATGAAGCTTACGTTCTACCCCTGTACAACCGAGGTGGTTTGGTGATATTTCCTGTTTTCATATTATTTATATTTTGCAAATGTTCACTGCTGCAGAAGCATTAAATATCGTCTCTGTCATAATAGAAAGGATTTATTCAGATTAGAATAAAGCAATCCCGATTGCGCGTCATGAATTATAAACACATTCCATTTGCTATTCATACTTTTCAATAATCTCAACATTACTCGCTATGAAGATTGTACTAGTTTTAACCCATTGAATGTTTACCCTTTCCTACATAAACATTCATTATAAAGCTTCTATAGAAGATGACTTCCAAAAACAAAAGTTGCTAAAGGAGGAATTGCTTATGATGAGCTAGTTTTAACTTTATTCTAATAATTATACATACATTTTTTAAATAGTTTCATAATCAACGTGAATATTTAGTGTATATGGGATAGGGTTATGAACAATCCTAGAACCTTAAATGTTTACTTAATGTTTAAATTGTCAAGGTCGTCTGCTTTAAGAATCATCTGTGGAAAAGAGTTATAACGCCGATGTTTAAAATATAAAACTAAGTTAAAAAACATTTTAGGAAAGATTTGCTTGTTTAACGCCATTTTAAAAGTTTTCCCAAGTTACATCACGGCATTTCTTAACTAAGTTACCAGTATTACTGTTTCATTTATCCGAACACAAACGAGTCAGTCATAATGTTAACCCCACTCTCCTGAGCGCCAAATAGGAAGTAATGATTATATGTATGACCTAACCGGGGATTGAACCCGGAACATTTCGCCTCCGAGGCGGACTCTCTAATACTACACCATCGACGCGGAGACTCTCTACTTCATCACCACTGATGCGTCTTGGGTATTTGAGAGAAATCGCTCATTTTTCCGGTTTGCATTTATTTCTTTTTACAAAAGTCGTTTGATACAGAAGTGTCAAATATCTTGGGTATCAGAACAAAGGGGGACAGTCACATTTGAATAAAGACATCACGACTGTGTGTACTGATTTAACACGTTCTTTATTATGAAGTTTATAAAGTCGAAACATTAGTAAACAAAGAAAAGTTAATATATTTAACACGAACGTATTTAAGGAGACGACTTTTGAGTTATTTTTTCTTGTAAAAACCTGAGAAATCGCACTTTTGAGAAATGCATGATTTACTGTCATGTTTCTAAAAGTCGTCGTTTGCATAGTCATCAACAGCCGTCTTTATCAGGGAAAGGGTTAACTCAAAGTTGAATTATACAGTTCTACCGTTTAAATATAATTAACCAGTCCTTGATATGCTATTTATAGTCTTTGTTGAATACAGTAAATTGTATAAACATGAACATTATAGACAATGTTTACCCTTTCTCACATACAAGAAATCTGCAGCAGACGACCTTGAACACATTTAGGCATACGATCATTATGAGCAATCTCTCCTTTTGCAGCGATGTTTTTAAATGTCGTCTGCTACAACAATGTTAAAATACGATTCCGGGTTGCTTTGAAAACCTGCAGTAGACAACTTTAGGAACATAAAGACAAAAATATAAAATATCTCTATATAAGAAATGTTGATTATTGAAAGGAATCGAAAACATTGTGGCAAAAAGGGAATTTGATTGTTTTGAGCATTTTCTCCTTTTGTTATAATGTTTTCAAAAGTCTTCTGCTGCAGAGGCGTCAGAAAGCGTCAATATGAGGAAAAGGGTTACATTTATCCGTTTGCATGAACTTAATGTTTGTACTTGTCGATTCATCAACATTCTGCCATTCTGTTGCAACAGATATACGGCTAACTTCCTCAGTAAAACATTGACTTTGTCGTTAGATCATGTTAACGTCATGTTATTTGTTCGCCTATCATTCTGTACGGATAGAACCAATATGTGAGAGTCGACGGGTTAGTTAGTTGTACTATATTTAACCCTTTCTCGAATGCAGACGCCTTTTGACGTATCTGTACCAGACGAGTTTTGAAAAGTGTTGTGGCACAAGGTAAAATTGCTCATAATGAGCTGGAATTTTCGTTTTTAACCAACAGTTAAATAGCCCTATAATACTGGCCGCCAGGGAGGGGGGGGGGGGGTCAATATTACAATTTAAAATACTGTTGTATGACCCAGTCGGAGATTGAAACCCCGACCTTCCATACCTGAGATCACTTCAGAATCACATTATGTTTGCGGGTAACAGTGTCATCTCAGTCGTTGCGTACAAAGTCGTTACCATTATGGCGTATGAGTGAAAATAATATTTTATCCAATAAACTATTGATAGTTGTATCTGACTACCATTCGTTTTGCGATGCATATTCACTGCAGTTGTAGATCATCGTCGGTGGTGTAGTGGTAGAGTGTTCACTTCGAGTCGCGATTTCGATCCCCGGCCAGGTCAAACCAAATAATTAAAACAGTAGCATAGGCTTTCCTTCCTTGGCATAAAGGTGTGTTGGTCTATCATTACGACCGACTCGCTAGAGTTAGGAAGAATTGAACAGAAGTACAAGTACCTTAACCAGGAAACGCCGTGTTATAACTGAGAAAATGTTAGATGCGTCGTAAAACACTTTACAAACAAACCGAACAAACTGCATATAGCTATCTAAAGTAAGGTTAATTGATATTGATATATACCTGGGACTAAACATTCGTCAGATCACTGATGTATAAGGTTTAAATAAATACTGAATCACTCAATTTATGATTAAACATGTTAAAGATTTGCTGGTCGATATATCAAGGTTGAACCCTATTTATAGAAACTTATGGAAATTATATTATCCAGATTGAATTAGTTTAGTAGAAAACGTTAATTAATTAGAGGAAAATAACTTATCAATATCATATGAAGAGTGTACAATTTAAGTCTTGCTCACGTACAGTAAGTCTTCTGTTGACGACTATGAAATCACATAAGCAAACAATCCTTGAATTAAAGTATAATTATTGACATGAATTGAAAACATTATGGCAAAGGAAGACATGTTCACCAAAAAATATTTTTCATTTGACAAAATGTGTCTAAAAGCTGCATAAATTGTGTCTACTAGCGGTTAAGGATTAACGTACGTATCGTATGTCATTATTCACTCTTATCTTCGCAAAGTTCTTAACTGTTAGTTGTTGTACAATGGACCTTGATGATTCAGTTTGAAAGATTTGGTCACAATTATACATTGACCTTTGAGTGGTAAATACGCCCCGTTAATTTGTGCCAACATCTAAGAATGATTTAAATGTCTATCAGAAACTGTAAAATACAGCAGAAGAATGTATATTGTTGTGAAGGGTTTAGCAATGTTATATAGTGAACATATTTAACGCGCGATGTATCTGTTTCCACCTGGAGCAGACGATTTTTAAAAACAATTTTACAAAATAAGTAATTGCTCATTATGAGCACATTCTTTATTTGCCAAAATTGATCAAGCCCTATTCAATAAATATACTTTTATTTATACATAATGACCATATTTTGCTTAGTTCTTTTTTAAAGTCATCTGCTGCATATTTTGGATATGTTGAAAAGGGTAAACCGAACATTGCACATGCGCATGACGAGGATACTCTCAACGATGGATAATTTGATCAATCGTTCATAAACAAGATTGGATAATTATGAATTCCGATTAGAATATAGTAGCTACACAATTGATTCAACATGTAACGGAAACAACGAAGTAAGAGTTTATACTTATAATTTTCTATTTTATAAATAGCCTGCACCGTTTACCTCGGATAGTTAATTTAACTGCAATAGGTTTCAATATTGTTTCTTTTCATTTTTCCTTATTTACTCCCGTTTTGAGATAGCAACCAGTGTAACTACACTATTTAATGCCATATAGTTTTCTTACTGAATTAAAGTGATTTTAAGTTATGGCGTCGATTGGTTTTTTTCACCGTTTTCAAAAAAAAGTTATAAAACGGGGACCAGTTCCTCAACCCACTCATGTTATTCCTCGCTTTCGCACACCAGCACTCCGCACAGCATTATTTCCTAGCAACTGGCTGCTTTTCGACATAGACTGTTATCCGATTTGTGGAAGACTCATTGGCAAAAAGCGTAGATACAGATCAATCCGCGTATCTTCGCAACCTGATCTGACTATGCACAGTTCGTCGATAAGTCGTAGATGAATTTTTCAAAAGCAATATATATTTGAATACTTAGCAAACAGGCGTAGTTCCACATGTATAATCATTACGTAAAGATGTGTTTCACTGAAGCCCCCGATCAACAATCATTATTTTAAACGAGTGTTTGAATTTAAATGATTAATTATTATACAATATTGAATGATAGCTTACCAGACTCTAGACAATTTCAGAGATATACAATTCTAGTTGTTTAAGATGTAGTTTGTTTTAAATATGTATTATTCAAATTTACTAATAGCAAAGTCATAATTAAGCAACTGCATCATAAAAGGTACACCTTTGCATTTCTGAAAAGTGTAGACTCAGGTCATCCTGTCCACTGACCCAGTCATATCAAAAGTACGATTGTTTAAACAGTATAAACCTTTCCTCGCTATGATACACATAGTCTGTTTTGACAACATAAAAGCTATTATATTAACATAAAATTTGAAGACAATTTTACCACATACACATTGAAAACATTTGGACATGAATAAAACCTTTATAAATCAAAAAATAATTATTGAACACTTTGTTTTGGCATTTGATACACTTGAAAATATTGTGGAAAAGCCAGAAAATGCTCATTATGAGTCATCTTATGCATAGGCAACAAAACTCGTCTATATGTGAGAACAGAATAGAATACATTTTAAGTCAGAGCAATTCATTACTTTTATGGGTTCTTTAACTAAAATTCTTATTTGCAGTATTAAAATTATTTTGAAGGAAATGATAAATTAATTGGCTAAAACATCAATACCCTTTTTATATACATTTCCAATTTACAGACGTATTTTAACGCATCTACATCAGACGAAATTTGAAAACAGTTTTGCAAAAAACATTGCTCATAATAATAAGATCTTTCTCCTTTTGCAACATAGTTTTCAAGTCTATTTCATATGTTTTCGTTTATTGGAGATTTCCATCGTTATGCCCTAGTGTTAATGAAGTTGTTTGAGAGAGAGTTGGTATGTGTGGGAATGGTTTATAAGATAGTATGTTCTAATTCAATCAATGCTTTCAAACGAACATAAATCATTGATATACTTGGGTTAAACACGTATAATCATTTACTAACAACATATACATTTTAGGCTAGAGGAACTAAATCCAGCCGTTTATTTTTGCAATTATACATGTTAATTGACAACAAAACATAATTATTTACAAACTCAAGAAATGAATAGAAGTAGTGCTGAATGGCAAAACGTGTAATCCGAAACAGCGAGCGGGTCACCCAACACTAACCTGTTGTAAATACCATTTAACAGGGAAAGGTGAGAAAGATACATGCTCTGACCAGTTTAGGCGTCTCCTCTGCCCTCCAACATTACTCAATTCGTTTCTCTTAATAACCGTTATGTTGTAATTAAAACTTAATTCAAACAAATTGTATTTCCAGAAGTAAATGAAAAACAACTAAGAAAGCATGTGTTACATTGTTTCTGTATTTTATGAATATATCAAACAGTGTAATTGTATATAGTAAAACATAATTGTAATATAAATCTTTCTTTTCATAGAATGTTTTAAATTATTACCTGCTATTGGAGACGTGGTTAAGTCGGCTTTGTCGCGGAAAGGGTAAATTGTATTATAACTCGGTCGTCTTAACCCTTTCCTAAATATACAAACTCTGCAACAGGCGACTTTAAAAAAAAAGAGGAATGAATAAAGCAGTTCTCTATAACTTTAAGTATTTTCATTGAATAAAGTTGACAACATTGTACCAAAGAGGAACATTTGTGATTGTGAGACACCATAGTCAATTTCTACAATGTTTTCAAAAGTCGTCTGCTGAAAACGCGTCGACTACATATGCTTGTGGGAATATAATTACACCATAATCAATTTCCACAATGTTTTCAAAAGTCGTCTGCTGAAAACGCGTCGACTACATATGCTTGTGGGAATATAATTACACCATAATCAATTTCCACAATGTTTTCAAAAGTCGTCTGCTGAAAACGCGTCGACTACATATGTTTGTGGGAATATAATTACACAATAATTAAAGCAATTCTCTATAACTTAATGTATTTTCATTGAATAAAGTTAACAATATTGTATCAAAGAGGAACATTGCTGATTGTGAGAATATGATTACACCATAATCAATTTCCACAATGTTTCCAAAAGTCGTCCGCTGAAAACGCGTCGACTACATATGCTTGTGGGAATAGGTTAACGACGAGTTGTCTTTTGTTTCAATATATTGTTTATTTGACTATAGAAACGGTGCTCTTATTCCAACCCTTGTGTTTAACTCAAATCATTCTCTAAAGTTAGGGTACTGTTTGATGAGAGGAACTAATTGTTTATTTGACTATAGAAACGGTGCTCTTATTCCAACCCTTGTGTTTAACTCAAATCATTCTCTAAAGTTAGGGTACTGTTTGATGAGAGGAACTAATTGTTTATTTGACTATAGAAACGGTGCTCTTATTCCAACCCTTGTGTTTAACTCAAATCATTCTCTAAAGTTAGAGTACTGTTTGATGAGAGGAACTAATTGTTTATTTGATTATATAAACGGTGCTCTTATTCCAACCCTTGTGTTTAACTCAAATCATTCTCTAAAGTTAGAGTACTGTTTGATGAGAGGAACTAATTGTTTATTTGACTATAGAAACGGTGCTCTTATTCCAACCCTTGTGTTTAACTCAAATCATTCTCTAAAGTTAGAGTACTGTTTGATGAGAGGAACTAATTGTTTATTTGAGTATAGAAACAGTGCTCTTATACCAACCCTTGTGTTAACTCAAATCATTCTCTAAAGTTAGAGTACTGTTTGATGAGAGGAACTAATTGTTTATTTGACTATAGAAACGGTGCTCTTATTCCAACCCTTGTGTTTAAATCAAATCATTCTCTAAAGTTAGAGTACTGGTTGATGAGAGGAACTAATTGTGTATTTGACTATAGAAACGGTGCTCTGATTCCAACCCTTGTGTTTAACTCAAATCATTCTCTAAAGTTAAAGTACTGATTTATGAGGGGAACTAATTGTTTCTTTGACTATAGAAACGGTGTTCTGATTCCAACCCTTGTGTTTAACTCAAATCATTCTCTTAAGTTAAAGTACTGATTGATGAGAGGAACTAATTGTTTATTTGACTATAGAAATGGTGCTCTTATTACAACCCTTGTGTTTAACTCAAATCATTATCTAAAGTTAAAGTACTGATTGATGAGAGGAACTAATTGTTTATTTGACTATAGAAACGGTGCTCTTATTCCAACCCTTGTGTTTAACTCAAATCATTCTCTAAAGTTAGAGTACTGTTTGATGAGAGGAACTAATTGTTTATTTGACTATAGAAACGGTGCTCCGATTCCAACCCTTGTGTTTAACTCAAATCATTCTTTAAAGTTAGAGTACTGTTTGATGAGCGGAACTAATTGTTTATTTGATTATAGAAACGGTGCTCTTATTCCAACTATTGTGTTTAACTCTAATCATTCTCTAAAGTTAGAGTACTGTTTGATGAGAGGAACTAATTATATATCCTTCTAACGTAAGAGTACTGATTGATGAGCGGAACTAATTGTATATTCTTCAAAATATCATCGGCTGTGCAATTATCGTTCCCAAAGACGGATTTACTTTATTTGTGTGGTATATTTATCAAAAATACTAGTATTTGTGTCTATCGATACAAACGTTTCAAGAGTACGACATATGAGGGAAATTAACATATTATCAATTATCCAATATACCATTGACAGTGTTATAATTAAAGATAGGGTGCCTTTGTCCCTGATTACTATTCAGTTTGTTGTATACATATTTAATGATTTATGAATACAATGTACATAAAGATATAATGCAAACGAACAAATACATGTTCACATGGGACTAAACATTCGTCGGAACACTGATGTATGAGGGTAAAGAAGTAAATTAGTATAGTACAGATTCGTCAGTCGATATGATAGTTAAACCTTTCTTGTATACAAATTAAGGACATTAAAACGTCTCAAAACATATCGCAATGTAACCCTTTGCTCGATAGCGATGAATATCGCCAATAGTTGATAACCTATGCGAAACGTTGAGTTATCCAGATCGGAGCCTACAAAATGTTGGTGGTGATCTGAGATCTTAACTGTTTGACATTAAGATTTGCCTTATTTTAGCAAGACATTTTAAGGTAAACTATATGATGCAAAATTATTGCAGAAGATAATAAAGCAGATAACATTATTGTTGCGTGCAAGCAGATAAACATTCGCCAGACGATATGATTATTCAACCTCACTAATAGGTCCTTTTGAAATTAAAATGTCTCTAAACAAACTCATAAGTTCTCTTATGCTCGCTTACGTGAGATGTCGCCAACCAGTGATAACCAATGTTCAATTTGCATCCAGATCGGACCCAAACCATGTTATGGCTGATCTCAGATCCACACTGTTTGAAACCCAAATTGATTCTACATCAACTTTTTTTAAACGAGTGTATAGGAGTGAAGAAGACCACAAAAAAGCAGACGAAAACTATCACGTTTTGACATTCGATATCCTGTGAAGGGTGTATAAGATAACTCCTTCCCACATACAGTCAATCTTCAGCAGACGACTATGAAATCCAATAAGCAAAACTGTGTAAACTTTCTTTGAATTAAAGTATAATTATGGACATACTTGTGGAAGACTCATTTGTTAAAAGTGTAGATAGAGATTAGTCCGCGTATAGGCACAACCTGATCTGGCTGCTTACGCTAAGGTTTGCTTTCCTTGAGCACCTGTTACTGATTCATTATTAAAAACGTCTCTTTGCTTTCAGCTAGTGTTGATATAGTATTGCACATTATTGCATGATGTTTTGCGAACACTTTATTTTGACATTCATAAAAACATTATGATTTTCCTTAAAATATAACATTAATGCCATACAAAGTATATTAGTAAACCTTTAAGGGTTTCTATATTTATAAATATGAAGGTAATAATTTTCAAAACCCCATTGAACAGCTAATTTAAACTTTGTCCAACTGCTTACATTATCGAAAACATTTGAAAACAACCTTCGAGATTGTGCGATACCTTAGTGCGCCTTAGCAAAGTTTAATAACCATATTTGCACTTCCTTTGTTCTTCGCACAAACGTTCGGCAAGTCTCTATATAAAAAACACTGAATATTTCAGATGCCAATTCAATCATAACTTCAAATATAAATATATTGACTTGACTCAAATAATGATCATTCGGTGTAACGGTTATATAAACTAGTTCGAAAATAAACCTATTCAAATATATTTGTATTTTCAATTGAATGAAAAGCAGACGATTAATTATGATTCTATAACAGTAACACAATAAATATAACAAGGAAGCCCTTCTTTTTACATGGCGATTTCAAATAGTATCTGCTTTAGGAGCTGTTGTAAGGGTAAAACATATTATAGCTCGTATAACCACACCTTCCAAGACAAAGTCAATCTGTAACAAACGATTTTAAACACATCTAGGCGGCAAAACTATAGAAGCCTTAAACCTGATAACTTAAAGTATTATCATTGAATAGAGTTGAGAACAGTTTGTCAACTGGGGACATTTCTTATTATAAGTACATTATATCTCCATTATTACCTCACTGTTTTTAAAAAATTTCTCCTCCAAATGCGTTAAAATATGTATACTGATGGGAAAGGATAAACGCTGAATTGTCTATTGTTTCTATCTATTGTATGTTTGACTATAGAAACGAGGCGCGTCATGCAATATGGAGTATCATTGTATCTGATTTTCTTTTGTTATCACATAAACCGTATATTACGTAAACGAAGTGGAGCTATTTTCCCCCATATGCCCGTTTTACAATATGTGAGATAATGCAAATGAAAACTTACATGTTCACCTGAGACTTAACTTGTGTTAGAACACTGTATATCGATGATCAGTTAGTGGTGATTCACATGCTGATCTTGATCTATACTGTTCAAGAAAGTCATGTTGTGCCTTTTCTCATGCACAGACTCATATCATTGTATGGGTAAAATAGAAGAGGTATCATATTGTTCAAATAACATTTTGTTTGTGGACTACTTATTATATAAACAATAACTATTTCTCTGAACGTATAAATTCGTCAACAAAATGGCGCACGATGTATACGTTTGTATTGTGTTTAATATCTTTATGATTAGCCAATCGAAATCAATGTTGAGCTTTAACTATAAAAGAACATTTCCTAATGTACACATGTAGTAGTTAACTCGCTACCAATGGATGTAGTCAACGATTGCGATTTTTTTCAAACAAATCAGTTTGCATCCAGAATCAGACCCACAATATGTATTGGCTTATCTGAGACCAACATTGTTTGACTCTAAGATTGAATTTATTTCCTTATTATTTTCAAACGACTTTGAAAACATCAAAGTAAATATATGGAACATAACTATAACATATGGAGAAATTTGACGTATACGTATTCACAGGTTGTTTGCTATAGAAGCGTCATAATGCGTCCACATATGGGAAATTGTTAGTTTTTAATACTGAGAATGTACATCGAAAACTCAAGCTAAATTATTCGCTATCAATACATGAATAAATTCAGTACGAAATACATCCTTTGTTAATTGAGAAACACGTTATCAAGGAAAGCGTGTATATTGAGCTGATAACTGTGATGAAGCGTTTGATTATCTATACTATGACAAAACTAAACCCCGAGACCGTTTCCGTATGCAGCAGACGACTTTTGTAATATTTCTGACAAAATAAGTAATACTGTCACCAAATGCTTGTATATTTTGAGACAAAACAAACCCGTTTGGTTCTCTTTCAGTTTGAACATCATCAATGGAGGTATCTGGGAGGCGACAAGTCTATAGTGAGGACTGTGATACTGGTATTCCCTGCGATCCTTGCCTTATAGATGATGTAAATGAAAATGCCCAGTTTTATTGTACACATTGTGACGAATTCCTATGTGACATTTGTGCAAGAAATCACACAAAATACAAGGCCTCCAGACAACATCGACTTCTTGATAGAGACGAAATGCCAAGAAAGAAAATATCAAATGTTCAGGACAAGTTCTGTGCTAAGCATGATGGGAAATTAGTAGAGTATTTTTGTGATAAGCATGATACATGTTGCTGTTCTGTATGCGGTACTCTAGATCATGGCCAATGCGGTGTAAAGTACATCGATGATTTGGCGAAGGGATTCAGCTCCAGTCAAGAATATAAATTATTATTAAAGCAGATAAGAGACATAGAAAAACAAATTGCAGAAGATAAAAATAAAAAGCAAAATGACTCAATTGATGTAACAAACTGTTTCAGACAATTAAAAGCCGATATTCAGGTATTTAGAAGTGAAATAAATTCAAAAATCGATGCATTAGAATACGAACTAATGCAGCAAGCTGAGCAAATAAAAAATGAAGATTTGAAAGCTATTGAATCCGTGGATACGCTATACGACAAGCATCTAGTAGACATGTCGGAAATATCATCCGCTCTAGGTTTTCTTGAAAAATTTAAACAAAACCAGCAGTTATTCATTTCTGCCATGAAAGCTCGAACTCACGTCAAAGACTACAATGACGAAACAAAAAGCACGTCACAAGAAAACATTGTGAGAAGGTATGCATTTTCACGCAATGAAGACATTATGAACACACTTAATTCGCCGCTGAAATTTGGATCGTTGGGAATGATAAATGATGGAAAGAGAAGAACTACGAAACGAGATCAGACAGAGGTAGGACTAATAGAGGAAGACAATCCTACCATTGGTAAGTCAGGTTTAAGACGAAAAGAGAAAAGAGGAGAAGATCAGCAAACACAAAATGATGTCCAGTAACCTTTTAGCTGTAGCAGACTTTAATAATAACTCTATTAAAGTTGTTGACTTACGATCAGACACCATTACGGGTTACATCAAACTTGACCGTAAACCACGGGATATAACATGTACTGATCCGGGAACTCTGGTGGTGACCTGTGCAACATACTTAGTGTTTCTACGTTATGATGGAAACATATCAGTAGTAAAAAAAGTACTAATGGCGTCAGGGTTTCTACGTTATGATGAAAACTTATCAGTAGTAAAAAAGGTACCAATGGAGTCAGGTTGTCAGGGAATTACATATAGAAAAGGCAAATTATTTGTTACGTTTAATGGGAAACATCCGTCGGTGAAAATTCTGAATAATGAGGGAAAATTTCTTCAAACATTCAAACACAATGATAAAGGACAGAACCTGTTTAGTAGTCCAGAGTACATTACAGTGAATAGTGACGGGGATACAATGTATGTTTCAGACTTGGATCAGAACACAGTAACTAGTTTGAGTATGAACGGTAAAGTGTGTAATATATATAAACATGACAAGTTGAGTAGACCATACGGTCTGACTCTGGGTGATGATGATAGTATTTATGTGGTGGGATATATGTCACAGAACATACATCAGATAACACCGACGTGTGCACCCGTACGTATTGTATTAGAGAAGAAAGATGGGTTAGGATGTACACGGACAGTGTTATATAACAACACAGATAAAACACTGTATGTCAGTAATAATTCATCAAGTGACCTGTTGAAAGTCTTCAAACTTGAGTAAACATACATCAGATAACACCGACGTGTGCACCCGTACGTATTGTATTAGAGAAGAAAGATGGGTTAAGATGTCCACTGACAGTGTTATATAACAACACAGATAAAACACTGTATGTCAGTAATAATTCATCAAGTGACCTGTTGAAAGTCTTCAAACTTGAGTAAACATACATTTTAGACCTTATACAAGCTGATCATTATGCTTTATATATATATATATATATATATATATATACATATATGCTTGTATGCTTTATGCTTTATATTTGTGACGCATCTGCAACAGACACATTTCAAAAAAACAATGTGACAAAAGAAGTAATTGCTCATTATGAGCTATTATTTCATCTGCCAAAATATTTTAAACTTTATTTAAAAGTTTCTGTTAAAGAGATTTTCAATAAATTTGCCTATGTTTTTTCAATTTCGTCTGCTGCAAATTTGTTGTATTGGGAAAAGCAGGGTAAAACTAATTGTGCCACTATTCCTGAGATATATATCAGTCAGATTGATTGATTAGTATTTAACGTCGTTTTCAATATATTTTCATAATTTTGGTTTAAAAAATTGTTTTTAATGAATTGTCAAGTTTTTGAAGAAGGCAAGATAACACAATTAAATAAAACAGTCATTACTTTACAGACTGGGCAAACGGCGCATATTTAACGTGTATGTATTATACGTACTGTTACATGTATATAGATATATCAACTTTGAATAAAATGTAATAACTTTGATAATACTTACATGTATGTTTATTGTTTGCATGAATGCTCCTACTTTACATACTGTATGTTAACATCAAGTACTCAACGAGATAGTTTACACTTACTTAATTGATCTTATCCTATCTGCGCATCCCTCAGTAAACAACATATAACACACCACCACTTTCAACACTTGCGCAGTCGCGATATACGTAGAAGACTCGCAGTAAGAACCCCATGAACGTTGTTAGAGCGCCTCGGGATCGCCGTGCAGTCGCGATATACGTAGAAGTTGTGTAGTAAGAACCCCATGAGTGTGGTTAGAGCGCCATGAGGCCGCCGTGCAGTCGCGATATACGTAGAAGACGTGTAGTAAGAGCCCCATGAGTGTAGTTAGAGCGCCGTGAGGTCGCCGTGCAGTCGCGATATACGTAGAAGACGTGTAGTAAGAGCCCCATGAGTGTGGATAGAGCGCCGTGAGGTCGCCGTGCAGTCGCGATATACGTAGAAGACGTGTAGTAAGAGCCCCATGAGTGTGGTTAGAGCGCCGTGAGGTCGCCGTGCAGTCGCGATATACGTAGAACACGTGTAGTAAGACCCCCATGAGTGTGGTTAGAGCGCCGTGAGGTCGCCGTGCAGTCGCGATATACGTAGAAGACGTGTAGTAAGAACCCCATGAGTGTGGTTAGAACGCCGTGAGGTCGCAATGCAGTCGATATATACGTAAAAGAAGTGTAGTAAGAACCCCATTAGTGTGGTTAGAGCGTCATGAGGTCGCCGTGCAGTCGCGATATACGTAGAAGACGTGTAGTAAGAACCCCATGAGTGTGGTAAGAGCGCCGTGAAGTCGCCCTACAGTCGCGATATACGTAGAAGACGCGCAGTAAGAACCCCATGAGCGTGGTTAGAGCGCCATGATGTCACCGTGCAGTTGCTATATACGTAGAAGACGCGCAGTAAGAACCCCATGATTGTGGTTATAGCGCCGCGAGGTCGCCGTACAGTCGCGATATACATAGAAGACACGCAGTAAGAACCCAATAAGCGTGGTTAGAGCCCCGTGTGGTCACCATACAGTCGCGATATACGTAGAAGACACGCACTAAGAACCCCATGAACGTGGTTAGAGCGCCGTGAGGTCGCCGTGCAGTCACGATACACGTAGAAGACGTGTAGTAAGAACCCCATGAGCGTGGTTGGAGCGCCGTGAGGTCACAGTGCAGTCGCGATATACGAAGAAGCCACGCACTAAGAACCCCATGAGCGTGGTTAGAGCGCCGTGAGGTCGCCGTGCAGTCGCGATATATGTAGAAGACACGCAGTAAGAACTCCATGAGCGTGGCTAGAGCGCCGAGAGGTCACCGTACAATCGCGATAGTCTTAGAAGAGGCGTTGTAAGAACCTCATGAGCGTGGTTAGATCGCCGTGAGTTCGCCGTGCAGTCGCGATATACGTAGAAGACACGCAGTAAGAAGCCCATGAGTGTGGTTAGAGCGCCGTGAGGTCGTCGTGCAGTCGCAATATACGTAGAAGACACGCAGTAAGAGCCCCATGAGCGTGGTTAGAGCGCCGTGAGGTCGTCGTGCAGTCGCAATATACGTAGAAGACACGCAGTAAGAGCCCCATGAGCGTGGTTAGAGCGCCGTGAGGTCGTCGTGCAGTCGCAATATACGTAGAAGACACGCAGTAAGAGCCCCATGAGCATGGTTAGAGCGCCGTGAGGTCGTCGTGCAGTCGCGATATTCGTAGAAGACACGCAGTAAGAACCCCATGAGCGTGGTTAGAGTGCCGTGAGGTCGCCGTACAGTCGCGATAGTCGTAGAAGAGCCGTGGTAAAACCCAATGAGCGTGGTGAGAGCGCCGTGAGGTCGCCGTGCAGTTGCGATATACGTAGAAGACGTACAGTAAGAACCCCATGAGTGTGGTTAGAGCTCCGTAAGGTCGCCGTGCAGTCGCGGTATACGTAGAAGACACGCAGTATGAGCCCCATTAGCGTGGTTAGAGCGCCGTGAGGTCACCGTGCAATCCCGATAGTCGAAGAAGACACGCAGTAAGAGCCCCATGAGCGTGTTTAGAGCGCCGTAAGGTCGCCGTGCAATCGTGAAAGTCGTAGAAGACACGCAGTAAGAGCCCCATGAGCGTGGTTAGAGCGCCGTGAGGTCGCCGTGCAGTCGCGATATACGTAGAAGACACGAAGTATGAACCCCATGAGCGTGGTTAGTGCGCCATGAGGTCGTCGTGCAGTCGCAATATACGTAGAAGACACTCAGTAAGAGCCCCATGAACGTGGTTAGAGCGCCGTGAGGTCGTCGTGTAGTCGTAATATACGTAGAAGACACTCAGTAAGAGCCCCATGAGCATGGTTAGAGATCCGTGAGCTCGTCGTGCAATCGCGATATTCGTAGAAGACACGCAGTAAGAACCCAATGAGCGTGGTTAGATTGCCGTGAGGTCGCCGTACAGTACCGATAGTCGTAGAAGACACGCAGTAAGAGCTCCATGAACGTGGTTAGAGCGCCGTGAGGTCGTTGTGCAGTCGCAATATACGTAGAAGACACGCAGTAAGTTCCCCATGAGCATGGTTAGAGATCCGTGAGGTCGTCGTGCAGTCGCGATATTCGTAGAAGACACGCAGTAAGAACCCCATGAGCATGGTTAGAGTGCCGTGAGGTCGCCGTACAGTCGCGATAGTCGTAGAAGACACGCAGCAAGAGCCCCATGAGCGTGGTTAGAGCGCCGTGAGGTCGTCGTGCAGTCGCAATATACGTAGAAGACACGCAGTAAGAACCCTATGAGCGTGGTTAGAGTGCCGTGAGGTCGCCGTACAGTCGCGATAGTCGTAGAAGAGTCGTGGTAAGAACCCAATGAGCGTGGTGAGAGCGCCGTGAGGTCGCCGTGCAGTTGCGATATACGTAGAAGACGTACAGTAAGAACCCGATGAGTGTGGTTAGAGCTCCGTAAGGTCGCCGTGCAGTCGCAATATACGTAGAAGACACGCAGTATGAGCCCCATTAGCGTGGTTAGAGCCCCGTCAGGTCGCCGTGCAATCACGATAGTCGAAGAAGACACGCAGTAAGAGCCCCTTGAGCGTGGTTAGAGCGCCGTAAGGTCACCGTGCAATCGTGAAAGTCGTAGAAGACACGCAGTAAGAGCCCCATGAGCGTGGTTAGAGCGCCGTGAGGTCGCCGTGCAGTCGCGATATACGTAGAAAACACGAAGTAAGAACCCCATGAGCATGGTTAGAGTGCCGTGAGGTCGCCGTACAGTCGCGATAGTCGTAGAAGAGTCGTGGTAAGAACCCAATGAGCGTGGTGAGAGCGCCGTGAGGTCACCGTGCAGTTGCGATATACGTAGAAGACGTACAGTAAGAACCCGATGAGTGTGGTTAGAGCTCCGTAAGGTCGCCGTACAGTCGCAATATACGTAGAAGACACGCAGTATGAGCCCCATTAGCGTGGTTAGAGCGCCGTCAGGTCGCCGTGCAATCACGATAGTCGAAGAAGACACGCAGTAAGAGCCCCTTGAGCGTGGTTAGAGCGCCGTAAGGTCACCGTGCAATCGTGAAAGTCGTAGAAGACACGCAGTAAGAGCCCCATGAGCGTGGTTAGAGCGCCGTGAGGTCGCCGTGCAGTCGCGATATACGTAGAAAACACGAAGTAAGAACCCCATGAGCGTGGTTAGAGTGCCGTGAGGTCGCCGTACAGTCGCGATAGTCGTAGAAGAGCCGTGGTAAAACCCAATGAGCGTGGTGAGAGCGCCGTGAGGTCGCCGTACAACCGCGATAGTCGTAGAAGAGTCTTGGTAAGAACCCAATGAGCGTGGTTAGAGCGCCGTGAGGTCGCCGTGCAGTTGCGATATACGTAGAAGACGTACAGTAAGAACCCCATGAGTGTGGTTAGAGCTCCGTAAGGTCGCCGTGCAGTCGCGGTATACGTAGAAGACACACAGTATGAGCCCCATTAGCATGGTTAGAGTGCCGTGAGGTCACCGTGCAATCGCGATAGTCGAAGAAGACACGCAGTAAGAGCCCCATGAGCGTGTTTAGAGCGCCGTAAGGTCGCTGTGCAATCGTGAAAGTCGTAGAAGACACGCAGTAAGAGCCCCATGAGCGTGGTTAGAGCGCCGTGAGGTCACCGTGCAATCGCGATAGTCGAAGAAGACACGCAGTAAGAGCCCCATGAGCATGGTTAGAGATCCGTGAGGTCGTCGTGCAATCGCGATATTCGTAGAAGACACGCAGTAAGAACCCCATGAGCGTGGTTAGAGTGCCGTGAGGTCGCCGTACAGTCGCGATAGTCGTAGAAGACACGCAGTAAGAGCTCCATGAACGTGGTTAGAGCGCCGTGAGGTCGTTGTGCAGTCGCAATATACGTAGAAGACACGCAGTAAGTTCCCCATGAGCATGGTTAGAGATCCGTGAGGTCGTCGTGCAGTCGCAATATTCGTAGAAGACACGCAGTAAGAACCCCATGAGCATGGTTAGAGTGCCGTGAGGTCGCCGTACAGTCGCGATAGTCGTAGAAGAATCGTGGTAAGAACCCAATGAGCGTGGTGAGAGCGCCGTGAGGTCGCCGTGCAGTTGCGATATACGTAGAAGACGTACAGTAAGAACCCGATGAGTGTGGTTAGAGCTCCGTAAGGTCGCCGTGCAGTCGCAATATACGTAGAAGACACGCAGTATGAGCCCCATTAGCGTGGTTAGAGCGCCGTCAGGTCGCCGTGCAATCACGATAGTCGAAGAAGACACGCAGTAAGAGCCCCTTGAGCGTGGTTAGAGCGCCGTAAGGTCACCGTGCAATCGTGAAAGTCGTAGAAGACACGCAGTAAGAGCCCCATGAGCGTTGTTAGAGCGCCGTGAGGTCGTCGTGCAGTCGCAATATACGTATAAGACACGCAGTAAGAGCCGCATGAGCGTGGTTAGAGCGCCGTGAGGTCGTCGTGCAGTCGCGATATTGGTAGAAGACACGCTGTAAGAACCCCGTGAGCGTGGTTAGAGTGCCGTGAGGTCGTCGTGCAGTCGCGATATACGTAGAAGACACGCAGTAAGAGCCCCATGAGCGTGGTTAGAGCGCCGTGAGGTCGCCGTGCAATCGCGATAGTCGTAGAAGACACGTAGTAAGAGCCCCATGAGCGTGGTTAGAGCGCCGTGATATACGTAGAAGACACGCAGTAGGAGCCCCATGAGCGTGGTTAGAGCGCCGTGAGGTCGCCGTGCAATCGCAATACACTTAGAAGACACGCAGTAAGAACCCCATGAGTGTAATTAAAGCGCCGTGACGTCACCGTACAGTCAAAATATACATAGAAGACACGCAGTAAGAACCCTCTGAGCGTAATTAAAGCGCGTGAGGTCGCCATGCAGTCGCGATATACGTAGAAGACACGCAGTAAGAACCCCATGAGCGTAATTAGAGAGCTCTGAGGTCGCCGTTCAGTCGCGATATAGGTGGAAGACGCGAAGTAAGCACCCCATGATCGTGATTAAAGCGCCGTGAGGTCGCCGTGCATTCGCGATATACGTAGAAGACGCGAACTTAGAACCCCAATAGCGTGGTTCGCCGTGAGGTGGCCGTGCAGTCGCGATATACGTAGAAGACACGCTGTAAGAACCCATGAGCGTGGTTAGAGCGCCGTGAGGTCGCCGTGCAGTCGCGATATACGTAGAAGACGTGCAGTCGCAATATACGTAGAAGGCGTGCAGTCGCGATATACGTAGAAGACGTGCAGTAAGAATTCCATGAGCGTGGTTAGAGCGCCGTGAGGTACTTTACGCAGAGTCCTCATTGTCGGTGCTCTCGCGGGACGGCTCATATATATTGATCGCATATTTGTCCGACCACTACCGGATTTTTTATTGTTTCTATGACCTTTGATTGTTGTACAAAAACGACGGTTCATTATGTCTAACGAGCTGTGAAATCATAACAAACAACTGTCAAATATATAAACGAATGAAAGTTTTGTATAAATAAATGTTAACACACATATATTTAATTGGCTGATATATATATTACAAGAGTCAAGTTCGTGTTTTCTATCTACCTACTATGGTTGGATACTATTTACTATAAAATTGTATATAGATCTAGTAACAATATGATGTAATTCTTGGAATTCCAATTTGAATAATTGAAGTTTAGGTTTGTAAACTTCCGGGGTTAATTGTTTTACGAAAAAGTATATTTTGTATTCCCTTTATAGTACCGCAGTCGTTAATGAGCTAACTCTACTTTTATGTTTTGTCTGGGTCAAAATGTGTAAATGACGTCACGATTCTTTTTATAATGTCTCGAGACATTCCGATATGTAAACAATGGCCGCGCTCATGCTGCGCACCGATCAGCGCAAATAGTCATCTTTAAATAGTAATATCTTCATTATTAGTTGTATGTTAATGAAATGCATAGTAAATAAATTTTCTTTAAGTCAATATTTTTCAATTCAAAGCGAGTTGTCATCAGCCAAGCGTATTCCTTTAATGTTTTATTTCATGTAAAGCGGTTTCCTTGTGGGAGAATGCAATAGAACAATTTCATTTGTTTAACCATTTCCCTCATAAAGACCATTTATGATGCATCTGCAGTGATATTTATATATACATATAAGGTTTCTCTTCAGTATACATTTATTTTGCAAAGTAATTGCAAGTTTTATATTTCTACCTAAATCTAGTTCTGTATATTTTACGACCGTGTTAATTCTACCGGTCACATCCATGCAAGTGAAATACGGTAATATGTATAAAATGACTTAGCCTATCAGTTACATATGTGTTGTGTGTACATATATATATATATATATATATATATATATATATATGAGCAGTATTACTAAGTTCACTTAGTGGTGTTGATTTATGATTATTACGAGTAATGTATGGGCCCTGATTAGCCTGTGTAGATCGATACAATACGCATTTTCAATAGAGTTGCAAATCTCGATGTAAGGCTCATATATATAAACAGAAACACATATATCCACATATCTCTCTATATATTCACCGGGTTTGTAGCAACGCAATTAACAACAAAATAACAACAAGATGCTTACCTAATATAATCAATCTCATTCAATATGGGCAGCCCCCATTTGGGGAAAAGAAAAGAAAAAAGTTACGATAAGTATTGATTGACTATTCATGAGTCTGCACACTGTATAAATACTTCTCAAAAATCAAGCTGGCGGAGATATACAGAACTTTCGTCATTTCCCGCTCGCTTGGAATATATTTCTGTGGTAATTGTTAACGTTTTATTTTCCGAAACCGTATGAACGTCACTGGTAAAGGCGATATATAACGCGTTGTGCGTATATACTCTACTGATCGCATTCGTTTGCAGCATGGGAGACTTCTCGAACAAACGTTACACTGTACATGCAACACAGAAGGAAATTGGAAAAAAACTTTTTCAGAAACCACATGAACTCCACTGGTAAAGGCGATAGTTTACGAGTTTTGCATATGTACTCTACCGATCGCACCAGATTGCAGCATGTGGGACTTCTAGAACAAAAGTTACACTGTACGTGTAACCAAGAAGGAAATTGGAAAAAACCCGACTTGAAAATATATCTGCAGTTCATTGTTATAGGTTTCGAAGAAAACGTGTTTTCCCTATTTCCTTCTGTGTTGCACATAGAGTGCATTTTTTCTATAAATCTGTGTCCGATACATTAAACTGGAGAAATACAAATAGAACAAAGACTTTAAGAATGGAAATAGTAGCTGCTCAGGGATGTGGGTTTAGCATAACGACTGATTAGCTGGTGTCAGGATAGATGAACCAATAGTACTGCTAAATTACCAAGGAAAGGCCGTCATTTAACCCAGTAATCGTGGAAAGCAGCGTTAAAACACGAAACTAACAAACAAACAAAATGCTTCGAATTATAATTTCTTTGTTAATTAATGCGTCTGGCTACATTCCGCTTTCTATAAAAATTGGGATGTGAAATTATTTACAGTAAAACGTTCCTGTTGCCAATATTTCAAAAGTTTATATTTTCAATAAACAAATAAACCATTAACGCATTAAATACATCTCATGAATGACGTCCAGCTACTACAGTTATAATGACGTCACATACTTGAATTTACACGAACTATACATACAGTGTGTTTTTTTCTGAGAACATTATGGTGTCATTGTTTGAGATTTCATAAATCTTTGGTGACACGCTCGTTGTATACGTGAATGGAATCCGCCATTGGTACCTGAAAGGTAAAACTTTTACATTAACAATTCTGACACAAACGCCAATTTGACAGTATACAACAGTGTAAGCACTGGATGAATTTGCTATGAACACACAAAACATGTATTTTTCTTACGCTTCTCTATCTAATTAGGCGGAATTATTCCCAAATTTGGCATATGTCCGGTGAAAATGTCCAGCTTGAGGCCTATGAAAATCAAGTTGTTTCGCTCAGAAAGGGACTGTAACATTTCACAACCAAAGATCGCTCTGGGCAAAACAATAAAATTAATCCCCAGGCCATGTGATTAGATCCCTTCGCCCAGAGGACGCTATTGTTCCCTTGATTCATAGTATACGGATTGCTATAAGCCGGATCTAAAACACAGGCATTTCGACATAGCTAGCAGGGGAGTGGAACGTCCGGTGAAATATTTTCTTTCCCTAGCAGCTGTAAGGGCAATCCCGACATTCCCCGTGAAACGTAAGCCCTAAATATCATTCAGCTTACGATGTTTGATTTTGATCAGCGAGTAATGTAGATGTCTCAATAATTGTGCTATCAAAACACATGCAACAAAGCCTTATTGATACATGATTTGACGTATCCATGCAATTTCGTATCGTAAGGTCTGTTGTACCCTGTAATGTCTTACAGTAATGTAGATGTCTTAATAATTGTGCTATCAAAACACATGTAATATCGTATCGTGAAGTCTGATATACTCTGTAATGTCTTACAGATGTCTTAATAATTGTGCTATAAAAACACATGTAATTTGGTATCGTGAAGTCTGTTATACCTTGTAATGTCTTGCAGATGTCTTAATAATTGTGCTATCAAAACACATGTAATTTGGTACCGAGGTCTGTTGTACCTTGTAATGTCTAATAATTGTGCTCTCAAAACACATGCACTTTCGTATCGTGAAGTCTGCTGTACCCTGTAATGTCTTACAGTAATGTAGATGTTTTACTAAGTGTGCTATAAAAACCCATGCAATTTCGTATTGTCTTACAGAATGAATCCCCAGGCCATATGATTAGATCCCTTCGCACAGAGGACGCTATTGTTCCCTTCGTCTCATATGGTACGTGTCGATTACTGAAATATAATGTAATGCGTTAACTGCGTAATGAATTAAATATCATCCAGCTTGATTTTGATTATTGAACATTGTATGGAACCAGTTTGCAATGTGTTTGAATATGCTAATTAATGATTAATAACAGATTAAATGTTTGTGTTAATAAATTGAATGTAGATTTTACGCGCTAATCTAATTAGCGAAAACTTAATTGGGACTCTCATTTAATTAACACAATTATTTAAGCTGTTATTACTCATTACTCATGAATTAGCAATTAGCATAGTAAGCTGTTATAACTGATAGCTGATCTGTGTCGATACATTACGCAGAGGCGTTAATGTTGGTTTTCTCACGGTCTCTGCGTAATGTATCGACTCAGATCAGCCATCGCAGTTCGCGCAGACTAATTCGGACCGACACATTCCGTCTTGGGAATATATGTATAGAGTAAAGATTCCGGAAGCAGAAAATCTACAAGAGGCGAAAAGTGTCTGTCCGGGTAAGCCTGTGCTGCATGTTTAAGCTGATCTGATACTTTACGCATAGTCCACAATGTTGGTTTTCTCGCAGGACTGTTCATATAGTTTATGTACAGGCTGATCTGAATCTACACTGTTGAGAAATGCCAACTTTTACCTCACCACGCGGACAGGCTTAATCATTTCCAACATAAAAAGCTTTCTGACACCTCTACAGCAGATAACGTGTGTGCAAACATTGCAACAAAAGAAGAAATTGCTCATGATGAGCAATTTCTATTTTTGCCACAATGTTTTAACTTTTAAAGTTATTTCAGTAAGTGTTCTTTCATTAATAAATAACCACATTGTCCCATTACACATGTTGATTGTGTTAATACATTAGAACATGATGGTTCTGAGATTTTCCATTGTTTTTCACGGATGTTTTCAAAGTCGTCCGTTACAGATTTGTTTTATGTGGGAAATAAATCACGAGAAGTTGGTGCCCGTATGGAAAGTAAGACTTAAAGGGTTAGTGTCGTGGAAAGTAAGACTTAAAGGGTTAGTGTCGTGGAAAGTAAGACTTAAAGGGTTAGTGTCGTGGAAAGTAAGACTTAAAGTGTTAGTGTCGCGGGAAGTAGGACTTAAAGGGTTAGTGTTGTGGAAAGTAAGACTTAAAGGGTAAGTATCGTGGAAAGTAAGACTTAAAGGGTTAGTGTCGTGGAAAGTAAGACTTAAAGGGTTAGTGTCGTGGAAAGTAAGACTTAAAGGGTAAGTGTCGTGGAAAGTAAGACTTAAAGGGTTAGTGACGTGAAAAGTAAGACTTAAAGGGTTAGTGTCGTGGAAAGTAAGACTTAAAGTGTTAGTGTCGCGGGAAGTAGGACTTAAAGGGTTAGTGTCGTGGAAAGTAAGACTTAAAGGGTTAGTGTCGTGGAAAGTAAGACTTAAAGGGTTAATGTCATGGAAAGTAAGACTTAGAGGGTAAGTGTCGTGAAAAGTAAGACTTAAAGGGTTAGTGTCGTGGAAAGTAAGACTTAAAGGGTTAGTGTCGTGGAAAGTAAGACTTAAAGGGATATTTTCGTGGAAAGTAAGACTTAAAGGGATAGTGTCGTGGAAAGTAAGACTTAAAGGGTTGTCTGACGCCTCTGCTGCAGACGACTTCAGAAAATGAGAAATTGCTCATAATGTTTTCAATACTATAACTTTAATTACATTTATGTATTTTTTTTTTTCAAATATTTTACCAATATATTTTCAAAGTCGACTACTGCATATTGTTTGTATGTTGGAAAGGGTTTAAATTCTCAAAACAAGCAATTTCTCCTTTTGCCACGATGTGTTCAACTCATTTCAGTAATCAAACTTTTATTTATTGAGGTTTTCCGTATTTTTGACTTCTAAGTCGACTGTTGCAGTTGTCTTGTATGTTAAGATGGATTAAAGAGTCTGCATCTGGCTATCATGTTTTATATCCAATCAATATGGCTTGAATCAAATCAAATGTTCTTGGAATTCGAAAAAATGTTTCATGAAGAGAAAATAAGCTTTTACATTTCCCTCTTTCTGATGGTGCAAGTTCTTGAATACGATTTGAATGGACGATGTACGGAGGCGTGAACTCAGAAAACACTTTTGAGGAGCACAGCTTTAACGTTTTGTCATTTTGTACGGGGAGTTAGGTAGATATCCTCTTTATATTAATCGCTATGTAAGAATTTTACAATACTGGTTTAAACTTATACATACCGATAATCTAATACTATCGTCAATTGCACAGGATGCCATGCTCGAAAAAAATAATTGGTTCACTAAACTACGTAAATGGTATCAATATATTGAGACCGGGCGCACTCTTAGTACATTATATATGCATTTAAAATCCGATTTTGGTCTGGAAAACAATCTAAACTTAAGTATTAGTAGACATTTACGCGTTGGTCTCGCCAGAATTCGAACATCAGTCCATAAATTACGAATAGATACCGGTTGGTTTGCAGGTGAAAGGGTAGATCGACATGAACGTTTATGCACGTACTGTCAAATGGGCGAAATTGAAGATGAATTCCATTTTATCCTACAATGTCCATACTATTTAGATATTAGATTCAAATTTGTAAAAAAGAAATATTGGAAAAAACCAAATATGTTAAAGTTAGTTGAGCTTTTAAAAACCAATAATAAAGGTGACCTTATCAACCTTTGTAAATTTGTTACCTTTTCTTTTCATAAACGCAATAATGATGTGCTTTGATATATATGTATTGTATGTATGTTGATATGTTTAATTTCCTTTCTTTACCACACTATACAAGATGAAATATAGAAACGTATGTACATGGTATACTTTAGTTTCTGTACGTCTTTGACATAGTTTGGATATGATAATACGACATGTGGCAGCATGCATATGTGTATGTAAATAAAGTGATATGATATGCCATATCTCTTTTACTACATATTCATCTGCATGGTATAGTTGGCTATTACTTTTTTAAAGCTTCTAATATGACAAAGCAGTTTGTCCTCCAAAACTATATTGAGACCATTCTTTCCTTGATACACACATATATAATTTGTTCTTGTATATTTGTAAATGACCATAAACTTTGTAAAGTTTGAGTCAATAAAATATTCTGAATCTGAATCTTTAACTCCTCGCATAATAATACAACAATATATCTGCTATTAAATTTTCAATTTTGTAATACACATTGCAATTTGCTTCAACACTTGAACATATGTTTCCCAGACAGTGATTAATCAGGAATGTGTCTAAAACATCTTAAGAACTACAATAGCAAGTATGCGTTCTTAATTGGTTGTTGGGTTTGAAACATAATCTTACCCCAAAAGGTGATAAAACAAATCAAGCCTATAATACCTACATCCTGAAGTGTTTGTTTACTTTTTGACACCTACCTTTTGTTGTTGGCATGAATGGAAAAGCTCAACATTTTGACATAGGACTTGCCCTATATATACCAGACACTTTCATCATCGGACACATACTCTCTATGTGACTGTTGAATACAGAGATAGCATTTTGTATATGGGAATTTGTGTTGTCATTTCCAGGTATGTACAATTTGATTATGTATATTTTCTGTTTTCTCCTGATGTGAATTACTGTGACCCCAACTGCTAGAACTATGTTATTAGAATATTATGCAGTCTACGACAGTTTTGAGTTGATAATGTTCTTAATTAAACCTGACTCTGCTGCATGATTAATAACTTTGAACGCGTTGGGAAAAGGAACAGATTAATCAGATAACTATTGTAACGCTTTATTTATTTTTCAACGTTGTATTTCGAATATGCTGTCTACTTAATTATGTTCTATATTTGATAATTGTTTGCAAAACTGTTTGTATTGGCATATTTGACTTGATAAATCCACATTGATGTGTGGTGTACAGTGCATAAAGCATTATCATCATGCACCTCTCGCAGAGCTGATTTCATAAATTATACTTGTCTGAGTGTCTGGATGGAGAAATATCGCTGTCAATCCGCTTCATGTGAATCAATCAATATATGATATTTGCTATAAGACATGTCGATAGTACATGTATGTGTCGGTGAGTAGAAATTCGACATCATCATGACTTATGAGGGATTCGTTTTTATGTTGTATTATGCCGCTTTCAACAATTTATCATTTATATCATGGCGTTCCTGGAACAGTTACAAAGTTCTACTGGGGTTTATTTGTCCTTGCACCAGGTATCATTTAATGCCTGTCGTTTCAAATATGTTTGCAAGATAGAAATTCAAAGCTATTGTTTGATATATAATTTCAGTTGTTAATGCTGTATCAACGAACCTGTGTGTTCTTTAAAAAACTATACCGTTTGGTTTTCTTCAGTTTGACAATCCGCTATGGAGATATCAGGAAAAAGACAAGCTTGTAGTGAGGACAGGGATACTGGTATTCCCTGCGATCCTTGCCAGATAGACAATGTAAGTGAAAATGCACAGTTATATTGCACTAACTGTGACGAATTTCTTTGCGACAATTGTGCAATACACCACAGAAAAAATAAAGCCTCCAGACAACATCAACTTCTTGATAGTGACGAAATGCCAAGAAAGAAATTATCTTATTTTCAGGAGAAGTTTTGTGCTAAGCATGATGAAAAATTAATCGAGTATTTCTGTGATACGCACAATACATGTTGCTGCTCTGTGTGGGTAACTCTAGATCATGGCCAATGCGGTGTAAAGTACATCGATGATTTGGCGAAGGGTTTCAGCTCCAGTCAAGAATACAAATCATTATTAAAACAGATAAGAGACATAGAAAAAGAACTTACAGAATGTATGAATAAAACACAACATGACTCAATTGATGTCACTCATAGTTTTGGACGATTAATATCTGATATTCAGATATTTAGAAGTGAAATCAATTCGAAAATCGATGAACTTGTAATTGAACTTATGCAGCAAGCTGAGCAAATAAAGAAAGAAGATTTGAAAGTTATTGAATCCGTGGATACACTATACGACAAGCTTCAGGTAGACATGTCAGAAATAACATCCACTTTAGGTCTCCTTCAACACATTAAACAAGACCAACAGCTATTCATTGCTGCTAAACAAGCTCGTATTCAGATCAAAGAGTACATAACAAAAAGCATGTCTCAACAAAACATTGTGAGAAGGTATGCGTTTTCATGGAATGAAGACATACTGAACACACTAAATTTGCATCTTAAACTTGGATCGTTGGAGATAAAAGATGAAGGAGAAAGAAGAACGACTCAAGATCAGACTGAGGTAGGACTACTGAAGGAAAACAATAGTAGGTTAGGTATCAGAGGAATAGATGAAATAGGAAAAGGGCAGCAAACACAAAATAAAGAGAAAACCATGAAGACGGACATCTTTAAACCAACAATAGACAAGTTCATAAAGAACATTAAGATGGATCAGAAAACGGACACAAAATTAGTCGGGATAACAGGAAGTGTGTCGATGTCCAGTGACCTTTTAGCTGTAGCAAACCTTAATAGCTCTTAAAGTCGTTGACTTAAGATCAGACACCATTACATGTTACATCAAACTTGGTGATCAACCATGGGATATAGCATGTATTGATCCGGAAACCCTGGTGGTATCCTGTGACACATATATTTATTGTTTCTACGTTGTAAAGGAAAATTATCAGTAGTAAAAAGGGTACCAATGGAGTCAGGTTGTTTGGGAATTGCATATAGAAAAGACAAATTATTTGTTACCTTTATTGGGGACTCTCCTTCGGTGAAAATCCTTAATACAAAGGGAACAGTTCTGTAAACATTCAAACACATTGATAAAGGACAGAACCTGTTTAAATGTCCGCTATACATTACAGTGAATAGTGACGGGGATATCATTTATGTTTCAGACTTGAAACAGAACACATTGATTGATTGATTGATTGGGGTTTAACGCCGTTTTTAACAATTTCTCAGTTATATTACGGCGGCCAGTTCACCTACTCATGCATTTCGTGGTTTTCCCACACCAGTACTATACACAACAATCTTCCCAAGCAACTGGCTGCTTTTCCACATAGACTTAGCCCATTGGTGGAAGAAGAATGACGCATGTCGCATTTACCTTTGTCAATCCTCAGAAAGAAAGTTCGCCGAGCCGGGATTCGAACTCACAATCCCTGGATTGACAGCCCGCGTCGCTACCGACTGAGCTACCGGGGCTCTGCGAAACCGAACACAGTAACTAGTTTGAGTATGGACGGTAAAGTGTGTAATATATATACGCATGGAAACCAATGGAGTGGCCCAATGGGTCTGAATCTGAGTGATGATGATACTTTTTATATGGTTGATCACTACACATTCACCATACATCAGCTAAAACCGATGTGTAAACTCATACGTATTGTGTAAGATTAAAAAGACAGATTAGAATTACCACACACAGTTTTATATAACAAAACAGACAAAACACTGTATGTCAGTAATTAGGCATCAAGTGCCCTGTTCAAGGTCTACACAATTGAGTAAAAATACATAAGAAGTCTTATAATGCCTGATACTTATGTTATTTATTTGTAGCGGGATATTTGAAACAAAATATAAATAAGATATCATCATATTTATTTCTCAGATACAGAAGCCTTTTGACGCATCTGCAACAGACACATTTAAAAAAAACCACAATGATACAAAAGAAGCAATTGCTCACATGAGGTATTTTTTCTTCTGTCACACTATTTTAAACTTTATTTAAATGTTTCAGTTAAAAAGATTTTCCATAGATTTGTTTTTTCAATGTCGTCTGCTGCAAATGTGTTGTATTTGGAAAGGGAGGGTTAAACTAATGTTGTGGCTATTCACGAGTAATATATCAGTCAGACTATTATTGTTAGTATCAACTCCTTCGAGTTTATATGTTAAATAAGGAATTGTGATGAGCTCTGTTTAACCCTTTCCCACATAATCAAATCTGAAGGAGATGACTTTGAAACAATCTAGGAAATATATGTAAAACCTTTGTAAATGAAAATTAATTATTGGAGATTTGATAAACAATATGACAAGAGGAGAAATTTCTTATCAAATGATACGACTACGACTCAAATGAAATGATAAATATGAGATAACAGCTACCATACTTACATACACTTTCAAATACATGTATCTAGACGATTAGAATTTATTTGTCCCGATTTTAGTTTATTAACTTTTTGTTGCCAGAATACTTTAATTATGATTATCTTTTAACAATACCACTGTTGTCGTGTGGTTTTGGTTTAACAATTTGTTTTTTAAAGGATTGTTCATGTTTTTGGAGAAGGCAATATAACAAAATTGAATAAAACAGTTATTACTTTACAGACTGGTCAAACGGCGCATATTTAACTTGTGTGTATTATACGTACTGTTACATGTATATAGATATATCAACTTTGAATAAAATGTAATGAATAACTTGGTGAATGTTTATGTTTATTTGTTTGCTTTAATGTTGCTATTTTACATACTGGACGTTAAATTCCAGTACTCAACGAGACATGTTACACTGACTTAATTGATCTAATCCTATCTGCGCACCTCTCAGCAAACGTCATATAACTCAACGCGACAGGTCACACTGACTTAATTGATCTAATCCTATCTGCGCACCTTTCAGCAAACGTCATATAACTCACCACCACTTTTGAATTTAATAACGATTCCGATATGAGCTAATTATGCACATAACTAAGGCTCCCGGCTCTGGTTGACAATAGTCTAACAACTACACCATTGCAACAGTCCATAAACTGAGTTATAGTCCATCGATTAAGAAAAGAACTTCCAGCTTACAAGTATATTGATCACGCTCGAGGTCTGCTTTCGAAGATTTAACCAGTACATTGGTTTGTGTGAAAAGATCGTATCGGCTGATCCCGCTCATCAACGGAATCGAGCTCGGGGCCTTTGGTGAGAGAGGCCGACACTCTTCCACACCACCACTGCTTTTGTTGCGACACATACGTGAAATATGAACCTTCACTATCCGACTGAAATAAAGCCCTGTCTGTATTGTTGCAGTGGGTTTGTGATCTTTGTGTCGATAAATTAACTACTTCCTTTATGGACTATACGACCAACAAATTTGAACCCCTACCCGGTAATTGGAGTTGCGTCATACGTTTCAAAATACGAGCTAAACAGTATATGTATAAAGGCCGATGGACCGTTATGTGGGAATATATTCAAAGGTGTACTGGTGCAGGAAAGTCCCATTGATAGCTGAATTGCTGGTCATTGGAATACCGCAATATAATTGCAATAGTCGAACAATGACTACCTATTAGAACCGTTATGTGGGAGGAATGTTGTGAGAAGTACTGGTGCAAGGAACCCCTATTGATAGGTGAAGTGGTGGTCATGGGATAATTTAAATACTATTGTAAACGACGTGCAATTACCACTAACTAGAATCTTTATTTGGAGAGAATGCTATGAGAAGTACTAGTGAGAGAAACTATATTGACAGGTGAAGATGTCGCCGGGTGGTAGCTGTAATACTGTTAAAGACGACGTACAAAATACCGCTAATTAGAACATTTTTTTGGAGAGAATGCTATGAGAATTACATAATATGCGTACAATACAATAACATGCCCGTGGTATGAAACTAATACGCGTGGTAAGAACCTAATACGCGTGGTAAGAACATAATACGCGTGGTAAGAACCTAATACGCGTGGTAAGTACCTAATACTCGTGGTAAGAACCTAATACTCGTGGTAAGAAACTAATACTCGTGGTATGAAACTAATACGCGTGGTAAGAAACTAATACGCGTGGTAAGAACCTAATACGTGTTGTAAGAACCTAATACGCGTGGTATGAACCTAATACGCGTGGTAAGAACCTAATACGCGTGGTAAGAACCTAATACGCGTGGTAAGAACCTAATACGCGTGGTAAGAACCTAATACGCGTGGTATGAAACTAATACGCGTGGTAAGAACCTAATATGCGTGGTAAGAGACTAATACTCGTGGTCAGAACCTAATACGCGTGGTAAGAACCTAATACGCGTGGTAAGAACTTAATACGCGTGGTAAGAAACTAATACGCGTGGTAAGAACCTAATACGCGTGGTAAGAACCTAATACGCGTGGTATGAACCTAATACGCGTGGTAAGAACCTAATACGCGTGGTAAGAACCTAATACGCGTGGTAAGAACATAATACGCGTGGTAAGAACCTAATACGCGTGGTATGCAACTAATACGCGTGGTAAGAACCTAATACCCGTGGTATGAGACTAATACTCGTGGTCAGAACCTAATACGCGTGGTAAGAACCTAATACGCGTAGTAAGAAACTAATACTCGTGGTATGAAACTAATACGCGTGGTAAGAACCTAATACGCGTGGTAAGAACCTAATACGCGTGGTAAGAATATAATACGCGTGGTAAGAACCTAATACGCGTGGTAAGAACCTAATACGCGTGGTGTGAAACTAATACGCGTGGTAAGAACCTAATACGCGTGGTAAGAACCTAATACGCGTGGTATGAAACTAATACGCGTGGTAAGAACCTAATACCCGTGGTTAGAGACTAATACTCGTGGTCAAAACCTAATACGCGTGGTAAGAACCTAATACGCGTGGTAAGAAACTAATACGCGTGGGAAGAAACTAATACGCATGGTATGAAACTAATACGCGTGGTAAGAACCTAATACGCGTGGTAAGAACCTAATATGCGTGGTAAGAACCTAATACGCGTGGTAAGAACCTAATACGCGTGGTATGAAACTAATACGCGTGGTAAGAACCTAATATGCGTGGTAAGAGACTAATACTCGTGGTCAGAACCTAATACGCGTGGTAAGAACCTAATACGCGTGGTAAGAACTTAATACGCGTGGTAAGAAACTAATACGCGTGGTAAGAACCTAATACGCGTGGTAAGAACCTAATACGCGTGGTATGAACCTAATACGCGTGGTAAGAACCTAATACGCGTGGTAAGAACCTAATACGCGTGGTAAGAACATAATACGCGTGGTAAGAACCTAATACGCGTGGTATGCAACTAATACGCGTGGTAAGAACCTAATACCCGTGGTATGAGACTAATACTCGTGGTCAGAACCTAATACGCGTGGTAAGAACCTAATACGCGTAGTAAGAAACTAATACTCGTGGTATGAAACTAATACGCGTGGTAAGAACCTAATACGCGTGGTAAGAACCTAATACGCGTGGTAAGAATATAATACGCGTGGTAAGAACCTAATACGCGTGGTAAGAACCTAATACGCGTGGTGTGAAACTAATACGCGTGGTAAGAACCTAATACGCGTGGTATGAAACTAATACGCGTGGTAAGAACCTAATACCCGTGGTTAGAGACTAATACTCGTGGTCAAAACCTAATACGCGTGGTAAGAACCTAATACGCGTGGTAAGAAACTAATACGCGTGGGAAGAAACTAATACGCATGGTATGAAACTAATACGCGTGGTAAGAACCTAATACGCGTGGTAAGAACCTAATACGAGTGGTAAGAAACTAATACGCGTGGTATGAAACTAATACGCGTGGTAAGAAACTAATACTCGTGGTAAGAAACTAATACTCGTGGTAAGAACCTAATACGCGTGGTAAGAAACTAATACGCGTGTTAGTAACCTAATACGCGTGAGAAGAACCTAGTACTCGTGGTAAGAAACTAATACGCATGGTAAGAAACTAGTACTCGTGGTAAGAACCTGATACGCGTGGTAAGAACCTAATACGCGTGGTAAGAACTTAATACGCGTAATATGAAACTAATACGCGTGGTAAGAAACTAATACCCGTGGTTAGAACCTAATAGGCGTGGTAAGAACCTAAACCGCGTAATAAGAAACTAATACGCGTGGTAAGAACTTTATACGCGTGGTAAGAAACTAATACGCGTGGAAAGAACATAATACGCGTGGTAAGAAGCTAATACGCGTGGTAAGAAACTAATACGCGTGGTAAGAAAATAATACGCGTGGTAAGAAACTAATATGCGTGGTAAGAAACTTATACGCGTGGTAAGAAACTAATATGCATGGTAAAAACCTAATACGCGTGGTAAGAACCTAAAACGCGTGGTAAGAACCTAATACGCGTGGTAAGAATCTAATACGCGTGGTAAGAACATAATACGCGTGGTAAGAAACTAATACGCATGGTAAGAACCTTATACGCGTGGTAAGAAACTAATACGCCTGGTAAGAAACTTATACGCATGGTAAGAAACCAATACGCATGGTAAGAACCTTATACGCATGATAAGAAACTAATACGTGTGGTAAGAACCTTATACTCTTGGTAAGAAACTAATACGCGTGGTAAGAAACTAATACGCGTGGTAAGAAACTAATACGCGTGGTAAGAAACTAATACGCGTGGTAAGAACCTAATACGTGTGGTAAGAAACTAATGCGCGTGGTAAGAAACTAATACGCGTCGTAAGAAACCAATACGTGTGGTAAGAACCTAATACGAGTGGTAAGAAACTAATACGAGTGATAAGAAACTAATAGGAGTAATAAGAAACTAATACGTGTGATAAGAAACTAATACGCGTGGTAAGAAACTAATACGCATGGTAAGAATCTAATACGCGTGGTTAGAACCTAATACACGTGGTAAGAACCTAACATGCGTGGTAAGAACCTAATACGCGTGGTAAGAACCTAATACGCGAGGTAAGAACCTAATAAGAGTGGTAAGAAACTAATACGCGTGGTAAGAAACTAATACGAGTAGTAAGAAACTAATAAGAGTGGTAAGAATCTAATACGCGTGGTAAGAACCTAATACGCGAGGTAAGAACCTAATAAGAGTGGTAAGAAACTAATACGCGTGGTAAGAACCTAATACGCGTGGTATGCAACTAATACGCGTGGTAAGAACCTAATACCCGTGGTATGAGACTAATACTCGTGGTCAGAACCTAATACGCGTGGTAAGAACCTAATACGCGTAGTAAGAAACTAATACTCGTGGTATGAAACTAATACGCTTGGTAAGAACCTAATACGCGTGGTAAGAACCTAATACGCGTGGTAAGAATATAATACGCGTGGTAAGAACCTAATACGCGTGGTAAGAACCTAATACGCGTGGTGTGAAACTAATACGCGTGGTAAGAACCTAATACGCGTGGTAAGAACCTAATACGCGTGGTATGAAACTAATACGCGTGGTAAGAACCTAATACCCGTGGTTAGAGACTAATACTCGTGGTCAAAACCTAATACGCGTGGTAAGAACCTAATACGCGTGGTAAGAAACTAATACGCGTGGGAAGAAACTAATACGCATGGTATGAAACTAATACGCGTGGTAAGAACCTAATACGCGTGGTAAGAACCTAATACGAGTGGTAAGAAACTAATACGCGTGGTATGAAACTAATACGCGTGGTAAGAAACTAATACTCGTGGTAAGAAACTAATACTCGTGGTAAGAACCTAATACGCGTGGTAAGAAACTAATACGCGTGTTAGTAACCTAATACGCGTGAGAAGAACCTAGTACTCGTGGTAAGAAACTAATACGCATGGTAAGAAACTAGTACTCGTGGTAAGAACCTGATACGCGTGGTAAGAACCTAATACGCGTGGTAAGAACTTAATACGCGTAATATGAAACTAATACGCGTGGTAAGAAACTAATACCCGTGGTTAGAACCTAATAGGCGTGGTAAGAACCTAAACCGCGTAATAAGAAACTAATACGCGTGGTAAGAACTTTATACGCGTGGTAAGAAACTAATACGCGTGGAAAGAACATAATACGCGTGGTAAGAAGCTAATACGCGTGGTAAGAAACTAATACGCGTGGTAAGAAAATAATACGCGTGGTAAGAAACTAATATGCGTGGTAAGAAACTTATACGCGTGGTAAGAAACTAATATGCATGGTAAAAACCTAATACGCGTGGTAAGAACCTAAAACGCGTGGTAAGAACCTAATACGCGTGGTAAGAATCTAATACGCGTGGTAAGAACATAATACGCGTGGTAAGAAACTAATACGCATGGCAAGAACCTTATACGCGTGGTAAGAAACTAATACGCCTGGTAAGAAACTTATACGCATGGTAAGAAACCAATACGCATGGTAAGAACCTTATACGCATGATAAGAAACTAATACGTGTGGTAAGAACCTTATACTCTTTGTAAGAAACTAATACGCGTGGTAAGAAACTAATACGCGTGGTAAGAAACTAATACGCGTGGTAAGAACCTAATACGTGTGGTAAGAAACTAATGCGCGTGGTAAGAAACTAATACGCGTCGTAAGAAACCAATACGTGTGGTAAGAACCTAATACGAGTGGTAAGAAACTAATACGAGTGATAAGAAACTAATAGGAGTAATAAGAAACTAATACGTGTGATAAGAAACTAATACGCGTGGTAAGAAACTAATACGCATGGTAAGAATCTAATACGCGTGGTTAGAACCTAATACACGTGGTAAGAACCTAATATGCGTGGTAAGAACCTAATACGCGTGGTAAGAACCTAATACGCGAGGTAAGAACCTAATAAGAGTGGTAAGAAACTAATACGCGTGGTAAGAAACTAATACGAGTAGTAAGAAACTAATAAGAGTAGTAAGAATCTAATACGCGTGGTAAGAACCTAATACGCGAGGTAAGAACCTAATAAGAGTGGTAAGAAACTAATACGCGTTGTAAGAAACTAATACGAGTGGTAAGAAACTAATACGCGTGGTAAGAACCTAATACGCGAGGTAAGAACCTAATAAGAGTGGTAAGAAACTAATACGCGTGGTAAGAAACTAATAAGAGTGGTAAGAAACTAATACGCGTGGTAAGAACCTAATACGCGAGGTAAGAACCTAATAAGAGTGGTGAGAAACTAATACGCGTGGTAAGAAACTAATACGCGTGGTAAGAAACTAATACGAGTGGTAAGAAACTAATACACGTGGTAAGAAACTAATACGCGTGGTAAGAACCTAATAAGAGTGGTAAGAAACTAATACGCGAGGTAAGAACCTAATAAGAGTGGTAAGAAACTAATACGCGTGGTAAGAACCCAATACGCGTGGTAAGAAACTAATACGCGTGGTGAAAAACTAATACGCGTGATAAGAAACTAACACCCGCGGTAAGAAACTAATACGCGTGGTAAGAAACTAATACACGTGGTAAGAAACTAATACGAGTGGTAAGAACCTAATACACGTGGTAAGAAACTAATACCCGCGGTTAGAAACTAATACGCGAGGTAAGAAACTAATACGCGTGGTAAGAAACTAATACGAGTGGTAAGAACATAATACGCGTGGTAAGAAACTAATACGCGTGGTAAGAAACTAATACGCGTGGTTAGAACCTAATACGCATGGTAAGAACCTAATACGCATGGTAAGAAACTAATACGCGTAGTAAGAACCTAATACGTGTGGAAAGAAACGAATACGCGTGGTAAGAACCTAATACGCGTGGTAAGAACCTAATACGCGTGGTAAGAAACTAATCGCGTGGTAAGAAACTAATACGCGTGGTAAGAAACTAATACGCGTGGTAAGAAACTAATACGCGTGGTAAGAAACTAAAACGCGTGGTAAGAAACTAATACGCGTGGTAAGAAACTAATACGCGTGGTAAGAAACTATTACGCGTGGTAAGAAACTAATACGCGTGGCACTACGGTCGAGGTACCTGAAATAGAAAATACTCTTCGTTGATACAATAACGGAAACTGCATCTTGTCGCCGGATTTCGTCGGGGTTGACTGACATCTCGAGGTATCTGGAATAGAAAATACTCTTCGTTGATACAATAACGGAAACTGCATCTTGTCGCCGGATTTCGTCGGGGTTGACTAACATTTCGAGGTATTTGGAATAGAAAATACTCTTTGTTGATACAATAACGGAAACTGCATCTTGTCGCCGGATTTCCTCGGGGTTGACTGACATCTCGAGGTATCTGGAATAGAAATTACTCTTCGTTGATACAATAACGGAAACTGCATCTTGTCGCCGGATTTCTTCGGGGTTGACTGACATCTCGAGGTATTTGGAATAGAAAATACTCTTCGTTGATATAATAACGGAAACGGCATCTTGTCGCCGGATTTCGTCGGGGTTGACTGACATCGCGAGGTATCTGGAATAGAAAATACTATTCGTTGATACAATAACGGAACCTGCATCTTGTCGCCGGATTTCGTCGGGGTTGACTGACATCTCGAGGTATTTGGAATAGAAAATACTCTTCGTTGATACAATCACGGAAACTGCATTTTGTCGCCGGATTTCGTCGGGGTTGACTGACATCTCGAGGTATCTGGAATATAAAATAATCTTCGTTGATACAATAACGGAAACTGCATCTTGTCGCCGGATTTCTTCGGGGTTGACTGCCATCTCGAGGTATTTGGAATAAAAAATACTATTCGTTGATATAATAACGGAAACGGCATCTTGTCGCCGGATTTCGTCGGGGTTGACTGACATCGCGAGGTATCTGGAATAGAAAATACTCTTCGTTGATACAATAACGGAAACTGCATCTTGTCGCCGGATTTCGTCGGTGTTGACTGACATCTCGAGGTATTTGGAATAGAAAATACTCTTCGTTGATACAATAACGGAACCTGCATCTTGTCGCCGGATTTCGTCGGGGTTGACTGACATCTCGAGGTATTTGGAATAGAAAATACTCTTCGTTGATACAATCACGGAAACTGCATCTTGTCGCCGGATTTCGTCGGGGTTGACTGACATCTTGAGGTATCTGGAATATAAAATACTCTTTGTTGATACAATAACGGAAACTGCATCTTGTCGCCGGATTTCTTCGGGGTTGACTGGCATCTCGAGGTATTTGGAATAGAAAATACTCTTCGTTGATATAATAACGGAAACTGCATCTTGTCGCCGGATTTCGTCGGGGTTGACTGACATCTCGAGGTATTTGGAATAGAAAATACTCTTCGTTGATACAATCACGGAAACTGCATCTTGTCGCCGGATTTCGTCGGGGTTGACTGACATCTCGAGATATCTGGAATAGAAAATACTCTTAGTTGACATATGCCAGGTATTTTGTGCTGAGTTATGCATGATCATAATAATAATACACACATTGGCACAAAAGACAAGGTCAATTGTATCACCAAATACTTATTACATACACACTATAACAATATCATGACCAACATAATAATACACACATTGGCACAAAAGACAAGGTCAATTTTATCACCAAATACTTATTACATACACACTATAACAATATCATGACCAACATAATGATATACATATTTGTACAAAAGTCAAGGTCAATTTTATATCACTATATACATATTACGTACACACCATAACAATATCATGAGCAACATAATGATAGTTTGATAAGTTTATTCATTCAAATTCCTTTAGGCTTCCAGCTGCTGACTGACAGTAACACAACAGAGAAAATAAACATACATACATATTTACTAAGTTCCTGGTGGCGAAATATATGTAATGTTTTCATAAGTTTGACTTTAACCGCCGTCAAACATCTTCGCTAGGAGATATTTGAAAAATGAAGAAAACAAAATAGACAGTTACAACAATAACAATGTGACAAGAAGACAAAACCGCCTATTTGAATCATTTCTCCTCTTTTCACAATGTCCCTATATCAGCAACGATTGATTTATATACGTTTCAATATGTCTAACACTAACTACAATAGTCCCAAACATATATAGATGTATATGTACCATTAATACATCTTTCAATCTGTATCTGGTTCCGTGCTGGTTGGTCATGGATCTCAGACCGAGACCCGTTAGCTCAGTCGGTAGCAAAGCGGGCTTTCAATCAATGGGTTGCGAGTTCGAACCCCAGCACATCCAACATTATCTCCGACTTTTGACAAAAGGCACTGGGACAAGCGTTACTCGTCTTCCACCAATGACTTTGTGGAAAAAAAGCCAGTTGCTTGGAAAGACTCTAGTGAGGAGTACTTATGTTAGAAAGCCGGGAAGCACATGGGTATATGACTGGAGAATTGTTGCAAACGGCGTTAAATCAAAATCAACAGCACTTAACATGAGTCTTAGAGGGTTTTTAACACTTTCCCGCATGTATTCTTATTTTGACGCATTTCGATAAGAAAACGAGGAATTTCTCATTCTGTCACAATGTTTTTCAACTGTTTTCAATAATTATACTTTCATTTATAGAGCTTTTCCATACATTTGCCGAGATATTTTAAAAGTCTGCTGTTGAAGATTTGTTTCAATTGTAGGAAAGAGTCAAGGTACGTACTATACTTAAACACAACTTCATTAAAACCAATCATTGATGATTTTTTGTCGGTGTGAAATGCATACAGTCAAATATTGAATGAATGAGTGTTTACTATTTTAAGCCGCTCATAGAAATTGTTCAGTTTTTTGTTTGTTGGTCGCATTTACAGCCTCCTTTATACCTAATATTTAATGTATAACGTTATTAACACCTGTTGAAACAAGGATCCTCTGTAACAATTAAAACATCTTTAGTGTTGGAACAATTGTTCAGTAATATCACGGCTTTCCTGGGTAAGTTACAAATACTACTGGTCCATTTATCCTGACACCAGCCAGTGAGCCGTAATGCTAACCCCGCATCCGTGGGCGACACGGAGGGCATACAAAGCACATCCAACATGTAAAGACTCAGAACAGTGTGAGAATCCGCATCTACACAGGGGGATCATAATTACCAGAGGGTTAAAATAAACATTCTAAACCCTTTTTCAAACGAAGACTATTTTTAACCGATAGCCCTACAGACTGAGCCAGATATAAGGGACCTTATGCATCTGTAAGAATGGATAATAGTTTATAAATGAGCCGTCCCACAAGAAAACCAATATAGTGGACTCTGCGTACATTATCGACCCGGATCAGCCTAAGCATGCCACGCGTGCTTATCCGGACAGACACCTTTTGCCTCCTGCGAGTTTGTCTGTTTCTGGAATGAATACTCTATACACCTATCCCCCTGAGACGGAATGTGTCTGCCCGGATTAGTCTGCGCGGACTGCACAGGCTTATCTGGATCGATATATTACGCAGAGTCCATAATGTTGGTTTTCTACGGAACTTTAGATAATGTCTCAGTTATATCACGGCGTTTGATGTGTAAGTTACCAGTAATACTGGTTCATTCTGTAACAAACTTTTTATAAACCCATACCTACTGACTTAAAAGCCGCTTTCTGTTTTAAGAATTTAAAGATGTTTTCCCAAACGCATTTAAACGAATCAGAAGCAGAGGACTTTTGAAATGATTGTGGGAAGAGGAGAAATTGTTTTAACAATTCTCCTTTAGCCACAATGGTCACAAGACACAGGTGGATTCTAAGACACCTTTTAACACTTACCCACATGTACACGTGTTTAGCTCTACTGGCCAGAGGCCAGAAGGACTTATGTCGTGGCGATTCGTCCGTCGTCAGTGCGTGCGTGCGTCCGTCTGTCCGTAAACAATTTCTTGTTAACACGATACAGTCTTCACTTTTGATTGTATCTCAACCAACCAAACTTATACAGTAGTTAGATATACATGAGAGCTTGGTTCCTTTCAAAAACCAGCTAGATCCGCCCATGTATGACTGGATTATGGCCCTTGAAATGGTCAAAATTGCTATAAAAGAGCTTGGTAACACGATACAGTCTTCACTTTTATTTGTATCTCAACCAAACTTATAGATTAGTTAGATATTTATGAGAGCTCGGTTACTTTCAAAAACCAGCCAGATCTGCCCATGCATGACTGGATTATGGCCCTTGAAATGGTATAATAGAGCTAGTTAACACGATACAGTCTTTATTTTTAATTGTATCTCAACCAAACTTATACAGTAGTTAGATATACATGAGAGCTTGGTTCCTTTCAAAAACCAGCCAGATCCGCCCCATGCATGACTGAATTATGGCCCTTGAAATTGTCAAAATTGCTTTAATAGGGCTTGTTAACATGATACAGTCCTTATTTTTGATTGTATCTCAATCAAACTTATACAGTAGTTAGATATCTATGAGAGTTTGGTTCATTTCTAAAAAATGGCCAGATCTACCCATGCATGGCTGGATTATGGCCCTTGAAATTGTCAAAATTGCTATAATACAGCTTGTGAACACAATAGAGCTTTCATTTACTGTCTGACTTTACCAAACTTAGATGGTATTTGAATATTGATGACATATTGGTTCCTTTTGAAACAAGCCAGATCAATGCCAGTAGAGCATAGGCTCTCATGGGCCTCTTGTTTAAGTACATGTTTACAAAGCAGATGACTTCCGAACCATAGTGGCGAATGGAAAAAATGTGCAAAACGAATAATTCCTCCTTTTGCCACAATGTTTTATATTTATTTTTTCAGTAATTACACTTTCATTGATATATATTTTCCACATTTATATAATTTGTTCCCCTCTTGCCTAGCTGTTTTTAAAGTCGTCTGTTGCTGATTTGTTGTATGTGGGAAAGGATTACAGTACAAGCAAAACAAAGCAATTTCTCTTTTTGCCACAATGTTTTTATTTTATTTTCATTAAATCACGCTTTCATTTATGGATATTTTCCACATTCAAAGTCGTCGGTTGCATATGTGTTTTATGTTGGAAAGGATTATAACGTACGTATATTTGAGCTTCGCCTTATACTGGAAACCAATATTAGTAAATTTATTTCCGTGTAAAGATTTTGAAGTCAATTAAACCTAAAAACGTGCCACATGTGTAGACGGTGATCTATATGAGAAACCGCATACATCTGTAACTGGATCTGCACTTGTCGGTCAAGAGTCACAAAGGGTTCCAACAAACTTATAAACCCTGTCCCACATGTAGATGCGTTTTGACGAATTTGAAGCAGACGACTTATTGAAAGCAGTATGACGAAAGGGGCAATTGAGAAATTGCACAAAACGAGCAATTTCTCCTTTTCAACAATGTTTTCACCTTTTAAGTAAAGTAATGATATTTTCATTTAGGTATTTTCCAAAGACGTCTGTTGCATATATGTGAACGTGCGACTTGTATAAATCAGATAGATCTGAGATCCGCATATATCTGTATCTTGATCTACAGTCAAAGAGGTTTCCAAGAATCTTCTACACCCTTTCCAGAATGCATTTTGACTCCTCTACATCAGACGACGTTTGATACTTTGTGAAAAACGCAGGAAAATCTCAAAACGAGAAATTAATGCTTTTGTCAAGATGTTTTCAACTGTAAAGAGATATCATATTTCGACTATTGAAATTGCATTAATGTCTTCAAACAGGCAATTTTTAAGATATTGATTCAACAGTAGAAAGTGCTTACAACGAGCAATTTCTCCTTTTGCGACAATGTTATCAACACTTCCAGTAATTATATTTTCATTTAAAGAGATTTTCCAAACTTTTGCCTTAATTATTTTAAGGTCGTCTTGTTCAAATTGGTTATAATACAAGCAAAACAAAGAAATTTTTCCTTTTGTCACATCGTTTTAATTTCTTTCATGTATAGATATTTTCCACATTTTTGCTTGGTTATATTCAAAGTCGTCTGTTGCAGATTTGTTGTATGAAGGAAAGGGTAAACATTTGCATACGTGACTTATGCTCCATGAAAACCAACCATTATAAATGTTCAGTAGACATATTCCGTGTAAAGTTTTTGAAGTCAAATAAACCTGCACACAAATAACGTGTCACCTGTGTAGACGAAGATCAATGCATATATGGAACCAGTTCGATCTTGAGACACAGAGCGTTCCAAGAAACTCCTTAACCCTTTCCCACATGTAGTCGCATTTTGAAGAATTTGAAGCAGACGACTATTAAAAGCAGTGTGACGAAATAAGCAATTGTAATTTCTCCTTTTGTCCAGGGTCTTTCAAATAGTATGTTGTCACAATGTGTTTAATATTTGTTCAAGAAATTATACTTTCATTTAGGTATGTTCAATACTTCTGTCTAGATGTTTTTCAATGTCGACTCTGGCATATTTGTGGGAAACCAATCAATAGATATTTCATTTACATGTAACATTTCTAAAGCTAAATAAACCTGCATACAAAGCACGTGCGACCTGTGTAAACGCTTATCTATGTGGGAATCCACGTAGATCTGTATCTGGAACTACATTGGGCAACCAAGAGTCACAGGCGGTGCCAAGAAACGTCTAAACCTTTTCCCACATGTAGATGAATTTTGACAACTCTGAAGCAAAATTTATTTAAAAACATTCTGACAAAGGTAGCAATTTCTCCAACCCATCCCAATACGAACCCGTTTTCCATTTACTACATTTATAAAAGAACGTTTTCAAGAATTTACATTCTAAATTTTAAAAAGAGATAAGAAATAGGCTACGTTTGACAACATGGTGAAAAGGAAGAAATTGCTCAAATTGAGTGATTTCTCTTATTGCCACAATGTTTGTTTTTTAAAGTACTTATACTTTCATTCAAAGAGATTTTTCATGCGTTTGTCAAGATTCCTTCAACATACTCTGTCGCATATTTGTTGCATGTGGGAAAGGATTAACGTACGTACACTTGAACTTTAACTGCGCTCCGTGAAGAAACCATTAGTAAAATGACTTCCGTGTAAAGGTTGTAAAGCCAAATAAACCTGCACACAGACCATATGCGGCCAGCATAGACATAGACAGATCCATGTGAGAATATACATAAACCTGCATCTGGATCTACACCTGTCGATAATCATTCACGGTTCCAAGAAAAGTATTCGCCTTTGATCACATGCAGACGCTTTTTGACGGAGGGCGAGTTTTAAAAGCATTCTGACAAAAATGAACAATGCCTCCTTTTGCTACATTGGTCATAAGTCACAGAGGGTTCTTATAAACTGATTAACTCTTCGCCAAAAATAAAAGTATTTTGACGTATATTATCAACCCTTTTCCACACGTATACTTTTTTTAACGCATATGGATTGGACCACTTTTGAATTCATTGTGGCAAAATGAGAAATTGCTGAAACAATTCTCTTTTAGCCATAATAGTCATAAATCACAGAGGGTTTTAAGAAAACATTTAACCCTTACATACATGTAGACGCTTCTTGATGAAGTAGACGACTTTTGAACCATAGTGACGAATGGATAATTGATTGATTGATTGGAGTTTAACGTCGTTTTAACATTTTCTCAGTTATATCACGGCGGCCAGTTCTCCTACTCATATGTTTCCTGGCTTTCTCACACCAGAACTCCACACACAAAAATCTTCCCAAGCAAATGGAGGCTTTTCAACATAGACTTGGCCCATTGATGGAAGACAAATGACGCATGTCGCATTGACTTTTATCGAACATCGGAAAGAAAGTTGGCCGAGCAGGGATTCGAACTAACAACCCCTGGATTGACAGCCCGTTTCCCTACCGACTGAGCTATAGGGACTCGGCTAAACTTATGGACAAAATGTTCAATATAAATAATTTCTCCTTTTGCCAATATTTTAAATTATTTTTTCAGTAAATACACTTTCATTGATATATAATTTCCATATTTATAGAAGTTGTTTCCCTTTTGCCTATAGATCTTTTTAAAGTCGTCTGGCTCTGATTTGTTGTATGTGGGAAAGTGTTAATGTACGTATACTTAATTTACTTAAAACAACAATTAGTACTGTTCTTTCCGTGTACAGTTTGTAGAGCCTAATAAACTTGTTAAGTGATACAAACCTGCACACAAAGCACGTGCCACATGTGTGGACGAGGATTTATATGAGAAACCGCATAACTATGTAACTGGATCTGTACTGGTCGATCAAAAGTCACAAAGGTTTCAAACAAACTTATAAACCCTGTCCCACATTTAGACGCATTTTGACGAATTTGAAGCAGACGACTTATTGAAAGCAGTGTGGTGAAAAGAGCAATCTGGCAATTGTGCAAAACGAGCAGTTTTTCCTTTTCAACGATGTTTTTACCTCTTTTTAAGTAATGGTACTTTCATTTCGGTATTTTCCAAAGCGCTCTGTTGCATATGTGTTTGTGTATAGAAAGCCGAGCCCCGGTAGCTCAGTCGGTAGCGACGCAGGCTGTCGGATTGTTGTTTGAGTACTGGTGTGAGAAATCCAGTAAACACATGAGTATGTGAACTGGCCGCCGTGATATGACTGAGAAAATGTTAAAAACGGGGTAACCCCGAATCAATCAATCAATGTATAGAAAAGAGTTAACGTATACTTAAGCTGCGCTTCATGAAAAAACAACCATTAGTAAATTACTTCCGTGTACAGTTTGTCAAGCTAAATCAACCTGCACACAAAGAACGTTCGACCTGTGTAAAGGCAGATCGATGTGAGAATCCGCATAGATCTCTATCTGGATCTACAGAATCACAGAGGATTCCAAGAAACATATACACCCTTTCTCACATGTATTTTGACTCCTTTAGACGACTTTTGATATATTGTGGAAAACGCAGAAAAAGCCCAAAACGAGTAATTACTCCTTTTGCTAAGATGTTTGCAACTATAAAGGGTTATCATATTTTTAATTATAGAAATTGCATATATATTTCCAAACAGGCAACTTTTTGAAAATATTGATTCAAAAGTAGAATGGCACGGAGCGAGCAAATTCTCCTTTTGCGACAATGTTATCAAAATATCAAGTAAGTATATTTTTATTTACATGTAGAGCGATTTTCCATACTTTTGCCTAAATTATTTTTAGGTCGTTTTGTTCAAATGTGTTGTGTGAGGGAAATGGTTAACGTACAATCAAAACAAGCAATTTTTCCTTTTGCCCCAATGTTTTTATTTATTTTCATTAAATCACCTTTTCATTTCATAGATAGTTTGCACATTTTGCTTGGTTATATTCAAAGTTGTCATAACGCTGATTGATGGTAAACGTACGTATACACCAGTTACATACCATAAACACTAACCATGAGTATACTCATGCTACGCCCCATAAACACTAACCATGAGTATACTTGAGCTACGCCCCATAAACACTAACCATGAGTATACTTGAGCTACGCCCCATAAACACTAACCATGATTATACTTGAGCTACGCCCCATAAACACTAACCATGAGTATACTTGAGCTACGCCCCATAAACACTAACCATGATTATACTTGAGCTACGCCCCATAAACACTAACCATGAGTATACTTGAGCTACGCCCCATAAACACTAACCATGAGTATACTTGAGATACGCCCCATAAACACTAACCATGAGTATACTTGAGCTACGCCCCATAAACACTAACCATGAGTATACTTGAGCTACGCCCCATAAACACTAACCATGAGTATACTTGAGCTACGCCCCATAAACACTAACCATGAGTATACTTGAGCTACGCCCCATAAACACTAACCATGAGTATACTTGAGCTACGCCCCATAAACACTAACCATGACTATACTTGAGCTACGCCCCATAAACACTAACCATGAGTAAACTTGAGCTACGCCCGATGAACACTAACCATGGGTATACTTGAGCTACGCCCCATAAACACTAACCATGAGTATACTTGAGCTACCCCCATAAACACTAATCATGAGTATACTTGAGCTACGCCCCATAAACACTAACCATGAGTATACTTGAGCTACGCCCCATAAACACTAACCATGAGTATACTTGAGCTACGCCCCATAAACACTAACCATGAGTATACTTGAGCTACGCCCCATAAACACTAACTATGAGTATACTTGAGCTACGCCTCATAAACACTAACCATGAGTATACTTGAGCTACGCCCCATAAACACTAACCATGAGTATACTTGAGCTACGCCCCATAAACACTAACCATGAGTATGATTGAGCTACGCCCCATAAACACTAACAATGAGTATACTTGAGCTACGCCCGATAAACACTAACAATGAGTATACTTGAGCTGCGCCCGATAAACACTAACCATGAGTATTTTCCAGTCTTTGTAAAGTTTGTAAAGTCAAATAAACATGCACGCAGAGCACGTGCCAACTGTGAAGACGAATATTAGTGTGAGAAATCGCATACATCACTTTATGGAACTGCGCTGATCGAACAAGAGTCACAGATAGTTATAAGTTATAAGGACTGTCCCACATGTAGACGCATTTTCACGAATTTGAAGCAGACGACTTTTGGAATTATTGTGGCAAGACTAGAAATTGTTTTAACAATTCCCATCTAGCCACAATCGTAAGTTATAAGCACTGTCCCACATGTAGACGCATTTTCACGAATTTGAAGCAGACGACTTTTGGAATTATTGGGGCAAGACTAGAAATTGTTTTAACAATTCACCTTTAGCCACAATGGTAACAAGTCATAGAGGGTTCTAAGACACCTTTCAACACTGATCCACATGTACACGCTTTTTTAGGTTGATGTTTACGAAGCAGACGACTTTCGAACCATAGTGAAAATGGAAACAAATGTTGAAAAGAATAATTCCTCCTTTTGTCACAATGTTTTAAATTTATTGTTTCAGTAATTATACTTTCATTGATAAATCTTCTCCACGTTTATAGAGATTTTTTCTCATTTTCCTGTAGATGATTTTAAAGTCGTCTGTCGCTGATTTGTTGTATGTGGGAGAAGGTTAAAGTACGTATATTTAAGCTGCGCTCAAAGAAAAACAATGAGAGTAAAAAATTTTCCGTGTACAGTTTGTAAAGCCGAATAAACATGCACACAAAACACGTGCAATACGTGTAGATGCAGATATCTATCTGGATCTACAGTATCACAGAGGAGTCCAAGAAACTACTAAAACATTTTTCACGTGCATTTTGACTCTTTTACATCAGACGACATTTGAAATAATTGTGACAAATGCCATCATGTTTTCAAGTATGTTTTTAAAAAGTTATTGATTCACACGATCAAATTCTCATTTTGCGACAACGTTATCAACACTTCCAGTCATTATATTTTCATTTAAAGAGATTCATGATACTTTTACTCAAGTAATATTAAGGGCGTCTTGTTCAAATTTGTTGTATGAGGGAAACAGTTAAAATACAAGCAAAACTATCAATTTCTCCTTTTGTCACAATGTTTTCATTTCTTTCAGCAATCACTCTTTCATTTATAGACAGTTTCCACAGCTTTGTTATATTCAAAGTTGTCATAATGCTGATTGGTGGTTAATGTTCGTATATTTGAGCTACGACCCTCAAACAATAACCATGAGTAATTTACAGTCTGTGTAAAGTTTATAAAGTCAAACAAACCTGCACGCTGACCATGTGCCAATTGTGTAGACGAAGATTAGTGTGAGAAACCACATATATCACTTTATGGAACTGCACTTGTCAATCAAGAGTCACTGATAGTTCGATGAAAAAAGTTATAAGCACTTTCCCACATGTAGACGCATTTATACGAATTTGAAGCAGACGACTTTCGAAATGATTGTGGCAAAAGAAGAAATTCTCCTTTAGCCACAATGGTAACAAGTCACAGAGGGTTCTTAGACACATTTCAACACTTATCCACACGTACACGCTTTTTTAAGTACATGTTTACGAAGCAGACGACTTTTGATGGTAAAAATGTTCAAATCGAATAACTTCTCCTTTTGTCACAATGTCTTCATTTCTTTCATCAATCTCTCTTTCACATTTTTGCTTTGTTATGTTCAAAGTAATGTGAGAAACCACACATATCACTTTATGGAACTCACAGAAGATTCCTAGACACTTCTTAACCCTTTCAAACATGTTGACGCATTTAGACGAATTTGCAGAAGATGATATTTGAAAGCAGTGTGACAAAAGGAGTAATTTCTCCTTTAGCAACAATGTTTCAACTTCTTTTTCCAAATAATAATTTGTTAATTGATGTGCAGTCGCAAAATATGTGGAAGACACGCAGTAACAACCCCATGAGCGTGCTTAGAACGCCGTGAGGTCGCCGTGCAGTCGCGATATACGTAGAAGACGTGTAGTAAGAACCCCATGAGTGTGGTTACAGCGCCGTGAGGTCGCCGTGCAGTCGCGGTATACGTAGAAGACGTGTAGTAAGAACCCCATGAGTGTGGTTAGAGAGCCGTGAGGTCGCCGTGCAGTCGCGATATACGTAGACGACGTGCAGTAAGAACCCCATGAGTGTGGTTGGAGCGCCGTGAGGTCGCCGAGCAGTCGCGATATACGTAGAAGACGTGTAGTAAGAACCCCATGAGCGTGGTTAAAGCGCCGTTAGGTCGCCGTACAGTCGCGATATACGTAGAAGACGTGTAGTAAGAACCCCATGAGCGTGGTTTGAGCGCCGTGAGGTCGCCGTGCATTCGCGATATACGTAGAAGACTCACAGTAAGAACCCCATGAGCGTGGTTAGAGCGCCGTGAGGTCGCCGTACAGTCGCGATATACGTAGAAGACGAACAGTAAGAACCCCAAGAGCGTGGTTACAGCGCCGTGAGGTCGCCGTGCAGTCGTGATATACGTAGAAGACGCGCAGTAAGAGCCACATGAGCGTGGTTAGATCACCGTGAAGTCGCCGTGCAGTCGCTATATATGTAGAAGACGCGCAGTAAGAAAATCATGAGTGTGGTTAGAGTGCCGTGAGGTCGCCGTGCAGTCGCGATATACGTATAAGACACGCAGTAAGAGCCCCATGAGCGTGGTTAGAGCGCCGTGAGGTTGCCGTGCACTCGCGATATACGTAGAAGACGCTCAGTAAGAACCCCATGAGCGTGGTTCGAGCGCTTTGAGGTCGCCGTACATGCGCGATATACGTTGAAGACGCGCAGTAAGAACCCCATTAGCGTGGTTAGATCGCCGTGAGGTCGCCGTGCATTCGCGATATACGAAGAAGACGCGCAGTAAGAACCCCATGAGCGTGGTTAGAGCGCCGTTAGGTCGCCGTGCAGTCGTGATATACGTAGAAGACGCGCAGTAAAAAATACATGAGCGTAGTTAGAGTGCCGTGAGGTCGACGTGCAGTCGCGATATACAAAGAAGACGCGCAGTAAGAACCCAATGAGCGTGGATAGAGAGCTTTGAGGTCGCCGTACAGTCGCCTTTCAGTCGAGTTATACGTAGTAGACGCGCAGTAAGAGCCAAATGAGCGTAGTTAAAGCGCCGTGAGGTCGCCGTGCAGTCGCGATATACATAGAACACGCGCCGTAATAGCCCAAATGAGCGTGGTTAGAGCGCCCTGAGGTCGTCTTGAGGTCGCCGTGCTGTCGCGATATACGTAGAAGACGCGCAGTAACAGCCACATGAGCGTGCTTAGAACGCCGTGAGGTCGCCGTGCAGTCGCGATATACGTAGAAGACGTGTAGTAAGAACCCCATGAGTGTGGTTAGAGCGCCGTGAGATCGCCGTGCAGTTGCGATATACGTAGAAGATGTGCAGTAAGAACCCCATGAGTGTGGTTAGAGCGCCGTGAGGTCGCCGTGCAGTCGCGATATACGTAGAAGACGCGCCATAAGAACCCCATGAGTGTGGTTAGAGCGCCATGAGGTCCGACGTTTGAAAAAAGTCATTGTGACATGCGTCATTCGTCTTCAACCTATGGGCTAAGTATATGTGGAAAAGCAGCCAGTTGCTTGGGAAGATTGTTGTGTGTAGTACTGGAGTGAGACCATAAGGAAACACATGAGTAGTTGAACTGGCCGCCGTGATATGACTGAGAAATTGTTAAAAACGGCGTTAAACCCAAATCAATCAACAGTATACACTCCAACTTGTGATTCGAGCAGTTAGACATGTGTTAATTAGGCACCATTGGAAATGGAAATATTAGGTTACTACGAATTCACTGGTAGCCTGCTGTAAGCACATATTAATAAAGCATTTGTATATAATGTTATTTATGACTCTAAACAATTGAAGATATAGATATTTGCAGTTATACAGAACGGTTTGAGTAAGGTCTTGAACATTATGTAGTTTTGGATCTTCATTTGTCAAAGGTTGGTTTTCCTCTAACATAAGTTTCAATTTAATCACTGTTTGAAGAAGTATATAAGCATGTCATCATATGTTAATAAACGGCACCATTCGTGTGAATACCACATGGTTGGTTCCCGTTAACGGTAACCAATGTGTCCACTTCTCAGGACTCTTGTGGTCAGTTGCTTTAAAGTAGGACTCATGTTAACGTTGGTTAAAAGGAAAACATTCACTGCAGAAACAACAATAGTATTTAAAAAACAAACAAACAAAACATTTACAAAACAAATATTTGCTAATGTATTCCACTGTAATGCCATATATATGTGTTGAGCCTGCGATTAAGAGGCAATTAAGAGGGAAAGCAATTCAAAAGATAGCTTTTGTTTAATTGTGTGTGAATGCATTGGCGATTGTGTATGATGACATCTATCTTTGATTATAGCGTGATTATAATCGCAGTCTTTGCACCTATCGTACCGAGTCTGCATTTCGAATACCGGTACAATTGCCAAAAATATATTTTTTCAATTTTTGTAGCAATATGAAACAAATGATTCGCATTATATTTTTAAAAAAACCTTTTTGTGTGTTCATATCCCCTCCAAGCCGATGTCCACATTCGTATTTGGCTGCTTTTTACCCAGTCCTGAACTAAACCAATAATACGCACTTGATAAATGGAGTATTGTTGAATCATCGTTTTGACCTACACTTATGGTCATCTGCATGAATAAAGGTGGGACTGAACGTCTAGTATTGGTCAAAAGATATATCGAAGGTTAAACACGTGAAAAAAAGGTCACTTGCAGTAACGCAAGTGTGATTTAACGTCTAGTCTTTGGTATACATATACCTTGAAGGCTAAACACGTACAATAAAGGTAGTTTGTAGTTACACAAGTGAGATTGAACGTCTAGTATTTGGTCAAGATATATATCAATGGTTAAACATGTACAATAAACGTTATTTGCAGTAACACAAGTAGGACTGAACGTCTAGTATTTGGTCAACAGATATATTGAAGGTTAAAGGCGTACATCAAAGGTAATTTGCAGTAACACAAGTGGGACTGAACGTCTAATATTTTGTCAAATCATATGTCGAAGGTTTAACATGTTAGCACTTTGGTGAGTAACTACTGATGCTTTTCGCATATATTTGTTCGACCGACGGAAATATTGTTTGCAGCCGATGTCGCCTCCGACTGAGCTACCGGAGGTTCAGCAGTAAAATGAGTGTTAATGATCGTGTTCGATTCAAACTCCCTACAAGCAGACTTGTCATCACTTGGACGTGATTTGTTTCACTCTATTCCGCATCACTTCCCTAAAAATAATAAAATGATACAAAAATGAATAACCTGGCTGCATAGGAATGCGGCGTTAGGATTTATGGAACGTTATATTATGTTTTGTGTTTGAATTTATCATAGATTTTGAAACAAGGTTTGACCTCTTTGGAATTGCTGTTTTCTTGTTACGTGCATTCGACATGCGATATTTATTGGTAAAACAGATACAATATATAAAGTAAGTTGTAATGGTCGCTACTAATGTGAAAATATTCAATATTTGCGTCAGTCAGCAACTTACTGGAGTTCTTGACCAACGATCATCCAGATAAGTCTGCGCCTACGAGTTGTCTAATCTTGATCTTCCCCTTTCTCCATCAACTACATGTGTATAGGCATACACGCATCATGTTTAGAGGCATACAAGCACCATGTATATATATGTAGGTATACAAGCACCATGTATATATATATGTAGGTATACAAGCACCATGTATATATATGTAGGTATACAAGCACCATGCATATATATATATATATATATATATATGTTTACAAGCACCATGTATATATGCATACAAGCACCATGTATAGAGGCATACACGCATCATGTATATATGCATACACGCACCTATATATATGCATACAAGCACTTATATATAGACATACAAGCACATATATAAAGGCATAGATGCATCATATACATATAGACATACACGCAACATGTATATAGGCGTACAAGTACCATGTATATAGGCATACACGCATCATGTACATAGGCATACCAGCACCATGGGAGCCCTTCAACACGAATATTACCACAATTCCGACTAAACAAACAATCAATTTTATCGTTAATCGCATTTATTTCAAATCCTCTCAAGTATGTTTTCGTTTGACAAAGTTTATTTAGAAATTTGTGTTTGGAATTTACCCGTCACGACAAAAGCAAACTAAAATGAATGGATGCCTTACTTAAATAAAATAATTGAAATCAAAACTAAAGAATGTGATTACACATCTTTTAAAATTGACTAGTATCCGTTAATATTGAACTGTTAGGTCGCGGGTTCGATCCCAACTCGGCTCATTCAAAACTCTAAAAATGGTAGTAATGACTTACCTCCTTGGCGCTCAGGGTTGTGGGGTTAACATTATGACCAACTGACTGACTTTTGTCAGAATAGATGGACACACTGGTATCGTATATAGGTCAAATATTCAGAAGTGATAAAAGCGGCGTAAAATACCATTTATTACAAATAACCCACTTAAGTCACGTATAATCATTGATAAATATAAATACAAACCTATCAATATGCCCATACCATTATCTTACAACTTGTGAACAAAGAAACAACGGTTTGAATACTATCGGAATGTACATCTCAATTAACAGTTGTATAAGGTTGAACCTGTCCATGGGAAAATAAACAAGTTTGCATTTTTAACCAGCGTAGGTACAGATCACTTTAGCTATCCGTTAAGTTGAATCAGAATCTTCACAGTTTGACCGAAAATTCTTTCGAACCTATGTAAGTACCATACAAACAGTGTATATCTGAAACTCACTGCGGGGATGTTAAGGCTTATCTGGACATACCTTTCCAACAAGTTAACGTGTACCTTTACCCATGGGCGTGCTTCTAGTTCATTGTATTCATATGATCAGTAACCCGCCGTGTGTTTTACTTAGACAACTTTTGAAAACAATGTGAAAAAGAGGTTAATGTATTAATACTGATTAAATTAACCTATTGTTACCATGTTTAATAATTCATCAAAATACTTGTTCTTTTATTTATTGAGTATTCCGTACTTTTTTTAGATGTTGGTCGACATGGTTTTCGCACTTCAAATTACCAGATTGAATGCCCACTACCGACAGTGCTACGTATCGAAAAATGCATCTCAATTAGCAGTTGAATAACGTTGAGCCAGTGCAAGGGGAAATAAACAAGCTTGCAATTCTAACCAGAGTAGGTTCAGATCACGTTGTCCATATACTTAAATTAAACGGAATCTTCCCCCTTTGTACGAAATATCAAACGAAAAAATGTAAGTACTATATGAAAAGTGTATAACTGCAACACATTGTGAGGATGCATAGTATAGGTATTGTTGAATCATCGTTTTGACTTACAGTAAAGGTCATCTGCAGTGACACAAGTAAAACTGAGCCTCTAGTCTTAGGTCAAAAGATATATAGAAGGTTAAACATGTACAATAAATATATTTTGCAGTAACACAAGTTGGACTGAACGTCTAGTATTTGGTAAAATAATATACCGAAGATTGAACATGTACAATTAATGTCACTTGCAGTAAGACAAGTGGGACTGAACGTCTAGTCTTTGTTCAAACAATATACCAAACATTAAACATGTACACTAAAATTAACTTGTAGTAACACAAGTGGGATTCAACGTCAAGTCTTTGCTCAAAATATATATTGAAGATTAAACACGAACAATAAAGGTAATTTACAGTAACATAAGAGGGACTGAATATCTAGTCCTTGATCAAAAGATATATTGAAGGTTAAACACGTACAACATATGTCATTTGCAATAACATAAGATGGACTGAATGTCTAGTCTTTGGTCAAAATACATATAGAAGATTAAACATGTTAGCACGTTGGTGAGAGACGAATGATGCTTTTGCATATACCCTTTTCAAACGTCGGAAATAATGTTTCCAGTTGAAGTCGCCTCTGACTGAGCTACCAGAGGTTCAACAGTAAACATAGAATAATAAATACATCTATAATTGAACACGATACCTTTTAGATCCAGAGGCCGAAGCCTGTCCTCTCAACCACACTCTTCCATACTGATCTCCTTCGCTTCAAACTCCAAACCAGCAAAATGTGCATCACTTTGATGTGATTTATCTCACCTCAGTCTGCATTATTTCCTTATATATCAACAAATGTTACCAAAGGAAATAACCTGGCTGTATAGGCTTAGGGCATAAAGGAACCTGAGAACGTTGAATTATGGTTGTGTTTGAATTTATTAAAGATTTTGAAATTAGTTTTTACCCCTTTGAAATTGCTGTTTTCTATTTACGTGTATTCGACATGCCATACCCATTGGCAAAGCAGATACAATGTATAATATTTGCTGTAATGGTCGCTACTAATGTGAAAATGTGCAATATTTGCGTCAATCAATTACTTTCTGGAGTTCACGACCAACGATCATCTACCTCCTTAGTGCTCGGCGTTGTGGGGTTAACATTATGACCAAATGACTGGCGTTTCTCAGAAAAGATGAACAAGTGGTACTGGTAAAGTATCCATGATAAACCGTGAACTATTCAGAATAGTGTTGAAAGCGGCGTAAAATACCATTACACATACAAATAGACCACTAAAGCCACGTGGAATACTTAATAAGTGTTCTCTCTATGTGATATAACTATAAACAAACACTGTTTAAAACTGCGTTAGACCTCAACAAATTGAGAAAGACAGTGGTGCATATCTACAGCGCCGCCCTCTCGTACCAAAGGTCTCGGGTTCGAGTCCCGTGATGAGCGTGTTTATACTTTGGAATTTGTCCTCACAAACGGCGCGACTACTAGTTAAGTCTCCAGGAAGCAGACATCGAGCCTGATTAATATCAAATGAAAGCTTGTTTTGCAATGGATGTAAGAAGTTTAAATTAAACTCCAAAAGAATAAACATAAGCTATCAATAGGACCATACCATTACCTTACACCTTGTGAACAAAAGAACAACGTTTTGAATAGTATCGGAATGTGCATCTCAATTAATAGTTGTACAAAGTGTAGCTTGTCCACTGGAAATTAAACAAGTTGGCATTTCATACCAGTGTAGGTTCAGATCACTGTGGCCATCTGCTAAGTTTAATCAGAATCTTCACACTTTGCACCAATTTTCTTTATAACTATGTAAGTACCATATAAACAGTGTATATATCCGACACTCACTGCAGGGATGTGTAGGCTGATCTTGACATATACATTTCACAAAAGTCAGCGTGTTCCTTTACCCATGGGCCGACTCATATCGTATTGTATTCATATAAACAGTAACCCCCGTATGTTTTACTTAACTATATAACGACATTTTTCGCACGCATTATGATGCCTCAGTAGCACACAACGTTTGAAAACATTGTGACGAGAGGCGAATATATTTATAATAAGCAAATTCACTTATTGTAAACATGTTTATTACTTTATAAAATACTTCTTTTATCTATTAGATGTTCCGTGATTTGTTTATAATGTTGGTCGAGCTTTTGTTCGAACTCACAATTATCAGATTAACAGCCCGCTATCGGGGTTCGGCTTGACACCAAGGAATCGCTGATAAACGCAAACCATTCCCTTACCTTGCAATTTGTGAACAACGAAACAACGGTTCCAATATTATCGGAATGTGCATCTCAAAAAACAGTTGTATAAAATTGAACCTGTTCACGCGGAAATAAACAAGTTGGCATTTCTGACCAGTGTAGGTTTTGATCACTTTAGCACTCCACTATGTTCAATCAAAAGCTTTACACTTTGACCGAAAGTTCTAGCGAAACTCTGCAAGTACCATATAAATAGTGTATATCTGACACCCACTGCGGGGATGTGTTTGCTAATCTGAACCTATCTTTTTTTTCACAAAAGTCAACGTGTACCTTTACCCATTGGCTTGCTCCTATCTTATTGTATTCAACTATACATTGTTTTTTTTATTTAGCCATATAATTAATTATTTTACACAAACAGACGCTTTATGATGCCTCTGTATTAGACAACTTTTGAAAACAATGTGAACAAATGCGAATATATTGATAATGATTAAACATCTATTGTTACCATGTTTATTAATTCATAAAAATACTTGTTCTTTTATTATTGAATGTTCCGTACTTTTTTATGTTGATCGAGATGGTTTTCGAACTCTACATTTCCAGATTAACAACCCACTACCGACAGAGCTAAGTTTTGAATAGATCGAAATATGCATATCAATTAACAGTTTTATAACGTTGAGCCTGTCTATGGGAAAATGAACAAGTTTGCAATTCTAACCAGCGTAGGTTCGGATCACTTTTGCCATATACTTTAATTAATCGAAATCTTCTCACTTTGAACGAAATATCAAACACACACATGTAAGTACTATATGAATAGTGTATAACTGAAACATTACAAATTAACGTGTACCTTTATCCATGGGCGGGCTCATGTAGTATTGTATTTTTATATATATTTACCTCGTGTCTTTTATTCTACTATTTATGTTCCATTGTTTCCATATAATACTGTTTTATACATTTCCATATATTCTGACAAGGGACAGGTAACCGGACTAGTAAGGGAAAATGATAAGCCAGAAATTAAATTGAAGTTGAAATTGGGCATTTTAAGATTTAAAATGCCTTAAATTTTAATTTTAATTCATAATAAAATATATGAATTATAAAACATTTTTCCATATCTGGGCGAAACAACCGCCAGACATGAAAAATAAAAATATAAATGAAATAAAAACATAGATAGTAACATATAATGTAATATATGGAGGTGGAATAGGGAGGTGGTGGTTAAAAAACAGAATTCCTTCTTCACAACGTAATTTTGTTTAAAACAAAGGAAGTCTGCTCTCCGAGAAAGGAGGTAGCTGACTAGCCGCTCCGGGCACCCCCACCAGCGATTGGCCGACACCCGTCGCATTACGTCATATTACGTAATACGTTGCAGCAATGTCATCGTGCATCATCACGTGACTCGCAGGTGGCCAGGACCGCCATTCTACCCCCCACTCAGTTGGGAGTAACCGCTCCAGATAAAAACGGGTCCCCAATACCATAAATACTTTTATGCATGCATAAAATCTATTTATGTTCCATTGTTTCCATATAATACTGTTTTATACATTTCCATATATTCTGACAAGGGACAGGTAACCGGACTAGTAAGGGAAAATGATAAGCCAGAAATTAAATTGAAGTTGAAATTGGGCATTTTAAGATTTAAAATGCCTTAAATTTTAATTTTAATTCATAATAAAATATATGAATTATAAAACATTTTTCCATATCTGGGCGAAACAACCGCCAGACATGAAAAATAAAAATATAAATGAAATAAAAACATAGATAGTAACATATAATGTAATATATGGAGGTGGAATAGGGAGGTGGTGGTTAAAAAACAGAATTCCTTCTTCACAACGTAATTTTGTTTAAAACAAAGGAAGTCTGCTCTCCGAGAAAGGAGGTAGCTGACTAGCCGCTCCGGGCACCCCCACCAGCGATTGGCCGACACCCGTCGCATTACGTCATATTACGTAATACGTTGCAGCAATGTCATCGTGCATCATCACGTGACTCGCAGGTGGCCAGGACCGCCATTCTACCCCCCACTCAGTTGGGAGTAACCGCTCCAGATAAAAACGGGTCCCCAATACCATAAATACTTTTATGCATGCATAAAATCTATTTATGTTCCATTGTTTCCATATAATACTGTTTTATACATTTCCATATATTCTGACAAGGGACAGGTAACCGGACTAGTAAGGGAAAATGATAAGCCAGAAATTAAATTGAAGTTGAAATTGGGCATTTTAAGATTTAAAATGCCTTAAATTTTAATTTTAATTCATAATAAAATATATGAATTATAAAACATTTTTCCATATCTGGGCGAAACAACCGCCACAGTGAAACGACCGCCAAGCCCAGATGAGGTGAGCTTCTTGTCAGGAGATAAGGACATTTTACATAAAATTATAAAAACAAACAAATTATGAAATCCTACAAAATACATTTTTGTAATAGTCCATGTGAAATACATCCGAATTAAATTTTGTTTGAATGACCTTAACCAACATATTAAACAAGGCGTGAGACATGACTATTATCTCAGATAACACAATTAATTATGTGATGGGGAGAAACAGCTAGTTTGCATAATAAATGGTGATAGATAAATGAGTCCACGTTTTATTCAGTTGAGACATTTAACATGCTAAGATGCTTATTAGTTTTTAATTTAAGCATAAAACTATAATGTGATGTCGTACTTCAAATGAGAAGTATTGCTCAAAAAGTTCACCTATAAGCTAGTACCACTGCCTCAGACAGTTGGTACAAAACTGGCAATGAATTGAATTGAAAATCAGTTTCAGCCCATCAAACAACATTGGTTAAATTGACATTGGTATAACACAAACATATCTAATTAAGTAATCCATGTACACGCAAAAACTGAACTGAACTCGCCGCCTCAGTCAGTCGAGTCCAACACAAATTCATGGTTGTACATAAGTGATGGCAAAGATGACTCTTTGAGAAAACCAGCTGCAGTCCCTCAAACAATATTGGTTTAGGTGAATAATGGCATCATTAAAAATCATCTAATGCAGTAACTCATGTACACACCAGAACTGAACTATGCTCGCCGCCTCAGTCAGTCGAGCTCCAGAACAAATTCACGGTTATACATGCCTTACTGTAAGTTAACTATAAAATTTGGAGGAGACCAGTCTCCTTACATAAAAAAAAAAAAAAATACTGGTAAAAGGTGAATAATAGCATAATTTAACTATCTAGTGAAGTAACTATTGTATACCCAGAACTGAACTATACCCGCCGCCTCAGTCAGTCGAGTTTAAGAACGAATTCATGGTTATACATTTCTTAGAAAACACAACTGTAACTAAGATTTAAGATAAACATATATACAAAAAGTACACAATCATATTTCTCCAAATGTGATATTTTGTAAAAGTAGATTGAACTGTGCTGCTTAAGACAGTCAGAGGAGTGGGTTTTCATTAAATTGGTATGATCTAACAGTGTTTCCTGTAATGAATCAATAGAGTATCATTGTTTGCTTGAAGCAGGTGCATGTAAAGGATTCGGACGAATATATTTCAAGAAAGCCGATGACTTCCACCTGCCTAGCTTTTTAAGTTGCTCATTTGACACATTTGTACTGTGTGCATATGTAGCACCGCCTATCCTCAGTGAATGAGCTGTGTATCGAACAGGGTCTAAATTACAAGATAATACACATCTTCGGAGCATGGTTCTAAAACCAGTAGCTGTTATTGGACAGAGACAAGCATAACGAAACAACGGGCCCTGTGTTGTTGAAGAGCTGTAAATTTTGTAAAGAGCTTTTACTGGACATAAAGATTTTAATGGATTGCACTGTAGTGGCACCGTAGCCATGTTGCCCTGAGAATGTTTGTATGACGTTAAGTGTAACAGAAGTAGGTGTGGTTTTGAACCCAGAAACTGTACTTGCACATTCTGGCGGAGAAGTGCATGTTGAGGACTTGACCTCGTTACTGCAATTTCGCTGACTCTGAGAAGACCAAAAAACGCAGCTAGAAACATGGCTTTGAAAACACTGCGGATATATAGATCCTCGCAATGTTGTGGTAATGCTTGAATCAGCTTTTGCAAAATATCTAAAGTAATTGGTAACCTTTTGTCAGGGGAGGAGTTGCGTCGAAGACCGTGAAGGATTTTTTGTATCAGAAAGGCCTCCCCGGGATTAGGATATCCCCTAATGTTATGAATGTATGCTATGGCAGACAAATATGTGGTTATTGTAGAAGATTTAAGACCCTTGCGATGACACACAGCTATGAACTGGGCTAGTTTTTCAACAGAGACTGGCAAAATCGACTCAGATGTATGAAATGTCATGTGAAATATTTGATAATGTTTAAGGGCATTTCGATAAGCGTTGATAGTGGCTGGTGCTAACGAATCCTGAAGCAACCGGCCTACATCAACATTTATATTTGCTGAAGCAAGTCGATTGGTACGTCTGTTGGAAGATTGTCCATCTGGGGTGCTAAACGTTTGAACTGCCCCATCTGAAAACGTGAAAGTAGGTCTGGCAAAATATTTTCTTTTCCTGGGATATGTTTAGCCCGGAGAAGGATATTCAAAGTCATACATGCTATTACCATACGGCGTACTAGGGCCATAACCATTGGTTCTTTAGTCGTTTGTTTATTAATTATTTGAACCACCGCCATGTTATCAGAATGTATGACTAAACATCTATTTTGAAAGTGTTTCCCCCATACTTCTAAAGCTACTACTATTGGAAAGTATTCTTTAAAAGTGATGTTTAAAGGAGCCACAGCAACTGACCACTTGCCATTGAACCACTTACGGCCAAAAATTGCCCCAAATCCTATTGCCCCAGATGCATCTGTGTGCAAATGCAACATGTCACTCGTAACCCAACGTCTGTCAAGCAGTAGTTGTCTACCATTGAAATGTTGCAAGAACATAAGCCATGCTGAAATATCTTTGCGACTCTCTTTATTCAGAGTGATATGGTGATTTGGGTTTGTAACTTTACAAGTTAAGTCGGTTAGACGGCGCATGAAAGAACGGCCAGGGACAACCACCTGGCAGCAGAAATTCAGAAGACCCAGCATTGACTGTAGCTCCCTTAATTTTATTGTACGTTTGTTCTTGTACAGGGCTAAAAGGGATTGCAACTTTACCAATTTGTCATCTGGCAAGCGAGCCTCCATAGTAATTGAATCAAGTTCTAAACCCATGAAAGTTATAGTATTGCATGGATACACAGTTTTTTCCTGTTTTATAGGTATCCCAATATTGGAACAGAATAGTAAAAATTCTGTTAATTTTTTGTGACATGTATTTTTAGGGCCTAAAATTAGGAAATCGTCCAAAATGTGGACCATATGCTTGATGTTTAAATCTGTTGCAGCTATCCAGTGGATAGCTGTACTGAATTTTTCAAATATTGCACATGAGCTTGATGCACCCATGGGAAGGCATGCATCAAAATAATATTTATTAAGAAACGTGAAACCTGGCAGTTCATGATCAAGTGGGTGTATGGGAATGAGGCGAAAGGCACTATCGATATCTGTTTTGGCCATGAATGTCCCTTGACCACAAAGAACCAACTGAGATACTGCATCATCAAAAGAGGAATAATGGACAGATGAAAAGATTGGATCAATAAAATCATTTACCGACTGGCCTTTTGGGTAGCTAAGATGGTGAATCAGTCGGTACTGTCCTGGTACTTTTTTGGGAACTAAACCTATCGGACTTAATTTCATGTCAGGGAATGGAGAATGATCAAAGGGACCCCGAATACGATCAGTTTGCAATTCAGTCTGAAGTTTTTCTGAGACAGCATGTGGCATTTCAACACAAGATTTCAGGTTGGAACAGGATGAAGGAGATCTAGCGCCCATGTAACCTAGCCTGAAACCAGTCTGAAAACCTTTGATTAAATAATGAGAATCGGGATAACCCATTAAGAAGGGAGTTAATTTATTGATTTTTATTGGTGTAACGATATGTCTATTTAGCAGGTCGGATAGTGGTTCTGCTGGCAATAGGGGAGGGAGAGCTGGTTGCAATATTGGTAATGGATCTGTCCCTGGGCTTGTTGGGACATGCGATTGCAGAGTGTTGGCCCCGGCAGAAACCACATATGTGGGGATGTCTGCACATACTGATGTTGCAGGTCCCTCTTTTATTGAAGGCCCAGCATGTGTTTTCCAGGAATTTCTGGCGCTTATTATTCTGTCCCCCTTTTTGTTGTACCCGAAAGGGCCGTGGTTGCGTAGAGCTTTGCATGGGACTAGCCTGTGTAGAGGCCAACAGCCAGAATTCCATGTGTAACCTATCCCATGGGTGGGGAATAGTCTGACGCAGCATCCTGAACTGAGTGTCATAGAACACGAAAGCTGCGCCAGGCCGACGTTGAGATAGATCACGTATTATCTCCCCGTATTTCATTAGTGTGGACGTCTCAAAGGGAAAACGCACGGCATACACAGAGACAAACCGCAAAAAGGCAGTTGTCCATGATTCAATCGAAGTTATTTTCTTCGTCTTTTGCGACGGAACCAGACTAATATTAGCCTCTGCATCAACCTGTAGTTGAAACTTTGAATTGCCCTGCGGTATCGAATCCGAGGGCAACAACAAAGAAAAATCCACAAATTTGTTTTGAAAGATTTTCTGTTGAATGGAGGCAGATATTTGTGAATTGATAGGCGTTGATACAGGGGTTACATATGTTGGATACCCTATACCTAAGAGGCTGTCTGTATGTGAGGACAACACATTCGGAAATGACATGTTGACATCCTCATCATCCGCTTCATCTTCGGCTGCAGACGTTTGCACTGGCACATTTCTGTCAGATATGTTAATGTTCTGTGATCCATGCATACAAGATTGTGTATGGATGTCTGGCGATGTGACGTTTAAAAGTCGATGACTGCTTGGTCCAGGTAACTCTGGATGAATGTCCATCATGTAATTTGGCTCCTGTAAGGTTTGTGTACCTGTCCCTTTTGTGGCCCGTTTAACAGTGGCCCTTTTCTTGGCCGGTTTAGGCTGTACAGCAGTAGCTGTCCTCTTTTTTGCCGGCATCTAAATGAAATTTTTAACCATGATTTAATATGAGTAACATTTAAATGTATCGGCCAACAGATTATGCATAGATCACTTTGTAAACCACCTAAAGACAAACATTTAGGCAGTAACTCAGTTCAGACAGGCGTTGGTGATTTCCATATGTTGGGAATTACTGAACAAAGCCGTCTTCAAAACCTGGCATAAAGAGGGCAATGTTTCACTAATTCAGGTAATTAAATGCCCGAGCAGGCTAAGAAAGTCTAAAATTTCTTGTTGCTGATGCTGCAAGCTTTGCAATGCTGTTTATAACATTAGAAACCTGCTTGCCAGAGACAGTGCAGGCTTACAGCGGAAATGGTTATAAATAAGTAAATGAAAGGCAGAACCCTGCATAAATGAAAAGCAGAACCCTGCTTAACAAAATATAAAAGGCAGAACCCCGCCATAATGCAGACCCTGCATAAATAAAAAGCAGAACCCTGCTAAAAATAAGGCAAACCTTGCCTGCTGCTGCAGACCCTGCATGCAGCATAAATGAAAAGCAGACCCTGCTTAACAAAATATAAAAGGCAGAACCCTGCCGTAATGCAGACCCTGCATAAATAAAAAGCAGAAACCTGCTCAAAAAAGGGGCAAACATTGCCTGCTGCAGAACCCTGCTTAGAATTGTAAATAAAGGATTAACATAGCCGTACAATTGCACCTTTTTTTAAAAAGTTAAAAGCAGAACCCTGCTTAAAAAATGGTACATTTGATATTTATAAATATGTATAATGGAGAATTATGTTGCTGAGATCAGGCAACTAATTAAAGTGGAACACCATTTGCAATTCCATAAAAATGAATGGGAGCAAGTAACAGAAACAAATCAAAATTTGTGTTTGAACAAACAATGTGTAAGCTTTAAAGCTCAATTCATGGTAAACTTCATGCAATGTTCATGAGATGTTTGATTGTTGAAGTATGGAAAGACTTGTGCCATTTCCAAATTGAAAATAATTAATTTGGATATACAGAAATGTTAAGTCACATTGAAAAATGATATTCTAATAAATAATACATATCTTGCGTTAGAACAAGTTGTTCAATACAGCAATCACGGCTGCTCTGATATTGTTGAAGAGCTTGAATTGACCATCATTTGTCAAATGTGTACCATCCCTGGCAAAGACTGTCTGCTTTGCGACTGTTGACCAAAAACCTGTGAAGCGCCACAATCTAGACTGTGTAGGATATTTGGCCTCCAGGAACCGAGATATCGGTTGATTTGTGGCGTCAACTCTGCAGTTGAACCATTCGAGATCGACCGGATATCGTGTAAAAACGGCTGGCGCTCGGTGAAGAATCTGACCGACTATAACATACTGTACTCTGTGTTTCGTCACAAGTTTTCCCACTAAAGTCACAATGTCACTAGCAACATCAGAAGGTGTGTTAAATTCCGAATAAATGTCATTTGTCCCAATCATAAGCACTACAATATCAGGAGCAAAATCTTCGATCACATCTAAATGTTCGTGTAACGTGTTTATTTTTGCACCTGGAAATCCTGAGTACTGCACAAGCACTGATTGTCGTAGACCCAGATCATAGCGTATGTTAGTAGAGTCCGAAATAAAACGCTTGAGGCGATGCACAAAAGAGTGTCCAAAAACATGAATCTTCACAGCCGCCATTTCTTCTAAAGTTCTTAGATTCCAATGTAAACCGTCCTGCCAGGGATGTTTGAAAAACACAAATTACGAGGAATTAATTAATATTCCTAACAAAATACGTACTGTAACGTTGATTGTCACTTGTGTAGAACAAATAAATGTTAAAATCCAATCACGAAAGTGACAATAAATGGCATTAATTAAATGCAAAAGTATTAAAAAACAGAATTCCTTCTTCACAACGTAATTTTGTTTAAAACAAAGGAAGTCTGCTCTCCGAGAAAGGAGGTAGCTGACTAGCCGCTCCGGGCACCCCCACCAGCGATTGGCCGACACCCGTCGCATTACGTCATATTACGTAATACGTTGCAGCAATGTCATCGTGCATCATCACGTGACTCGCAGGTGGCCAGGACCGCCAGTCTACCCCCCACTCAGTTGGGAGTAACCGCTCCAGATAAAAACGGGTCCCCAATACCATAAATACTTTTATGCATGCATAAAATCTATATATCTAACCCTTTCCAAAGTACAGAAGCTGTATGACGCCTTTTCAGCAGTAAACATTGTTGCAAGAGAAGAATATATTTATAATGTGAACATTTTCCTTTTGTCAGAAGGTTTTATACTTAGCTAAATCGTTCATCTTTTATTAAATTAGGTTTTCGTATTTTTTTATATAAATGTTTTCAAAGTCGTTAACTGAAGATTGGTTCCATGGGATAAAGGGTTGATCAATTTATATATTGTATTCTGTTGGAAATATCAAATCCGATCAGATATCTTTGTTCATTAATGTTAACTGAATCATTAATATGTATATGTATATTTAAACCTTTTAAGTAATTCACATACAAATTATATTGATTTGTAAAGGCAGTGTCGTAGTGTAGAGTGGTAGAGAGTCGACCTCTCATACTTAAGGTACCAGGTTCTGGAAATGCTTTCGCACAAACGGTGCGAGTACTGGTTAAGCCTTTATGAAGAATATATAAAAGTAGGAACAATAACACATCCGGCCGTGGCATCGCAATCTGTTTGTGTTTAACGCTTTTTAAAGCATCGATTTGTTCAAATTACAAACGTACAGTAGTACAAAAGTAAAAGAATATAGAGGCAAACGGGCTTAGGTTACATAAAATATATTACGCACAACCAGATAACGTGTTCAGATTGCTTTAAATAATGAAAAAAGTATTAACAATATGCATATTACAAAAATAAATTCAAATTCAAATCAATTACTCTTTTTATTTTATTGCATTTTCATAATAAAACAGTAATTATGAAATGTCCACATTTGCGGGAGGCTGTGTGTCGAAATCTTGAATAGTAAGCTAGATTCATATAACAAATAACATTGTTTATAGACATTGTACATCTACAATTAAGACAAAATAATCGCCCTAACCCTTTCCCACATACAGCAAAAATGCAGCAGAAGAATATGAATACATATCCGGTTTTGTTTAAGACTCCCTTAAAATGATAGTACAACAATGAATAGAGTTGAAAACATAGTGTCAACAGGAAAAAATGCTCGTTTTTGAGCAGTTTCTTCTTTTGACACCATGTTTTCAAAAAGTCGTCTGTTGCAGAGTCGTCCAAAAGCGTCTATATGACGGAAAGTGTTAAATATCAAATTTAAAGGTGTTTTTCAATCTGATAACCTATATGACGTCAATACTTATTGTTTTAAATTATTGGACGATATAATCTTTGTTCGCATATGAACTTTGAACCATAAATATGTGATGGATTCATTATAAACTTTTTCAGCAACGTGTATAGCTGTTAACAAGATGAATTCCTGACATTTTAAAGTAAGATTGGATAATTAAGAATTTATCGACAGGATAAGTCATTGTAAGTTCGATTTTTGTTTTGTTTTGTTTATTAAACTTTAACGATGCGGTCTCTATATATATATATATATATAATTATTTGTTTGCTATGAGCGAAGATGTTTGTATTTATATAAATGTAGTAAGTTGTCTGAAAATAAGGTTATTATTAGGTGAATGTGCGAGAATGTCATCAAACAGACATAAGATTAACTGGCCGCCGTGATATAACTAGAAGCTGCTTTAAACTCCAATCAATCATTTCATCTAAATGGAAAGTCGATAGAATATTTGTTTAGCATATGGTTCCGATCATATACCCTTTCTTTTACCTGTACATTTCTTGTATCTGATATCAATTGAATCTGGTGAACTCAACTTTAACACTCATTTAATAACAACGAACATGTACATTTTAGAATGGCCATAATTCAAAATTGTAAATAATTGTAAATGCTATTTGTGGCAATACCTATAATGAACGGTATTCGCCTGACGTGGTCAATGTTTAAATTATCTCGGGAAATTGCATAAAGACTTTGGTCTGACTCTCATTTTTTGTTATGTTGGAAATGATGAAGTCCGTCGAGAGTTCGATTTCCGAATTGCGCATTGATTCTTTCCGATAGAAGTAATTGTCATAATATGTCGATGAATTTGTAAGACATGATATTTCTTTTGTTTATTCAAATTGTATTTAAATAGTGACAATTCAACGCAACTGCTGAATCTGTATCATTGCTGGTAACTACACTATATATTTACTGTATATAAGAACGAAGAAACCAATACCTTGTCCTGTCTTGGTATCTGAAATAACACTTAATTTGTTAAACCAGCGTGTGCAGCCCGTTAGAAAACAACGAACACGTACATGTATGCATGACAGTTCGTAACCTGTGTACTCCGATTCTAGAACTTACATGTATGCATGACAGTTCGTAACCTGTGTACTCCGATTCTAAAACGTACATGTATGCATGACAGTTCGTAACCTGTGTACTCCGGTTCTAAATCGTACATGTATGCATGACAGTTCGTAATCTGTGTACTCCGGTTCTTAAACGTACATGTATGCATGATATTTCGTAACCTGTGTACTCCGGTTCTAACACTGTATATTTGTGTTTCATCCTTTTAAAGCTGATCACCCTTTGTAACTATTATATATGTCAACCCTTGGTGGTATTGCTAACGATTTGGATGTTTCAACCTGCTTTCATTCACAGGCATTTAGACTAGCCGCATATTCGTCTGTCATCGATAGGCTAAATAATGTAAATGGAAATGCAGCAGGTAGCGTTGGTAGAATAATGAAAGGACGATGAGCCCTAAACAAACAATCCACACTGATTGCTGTCGGTACCGTTGAAAGCTGTGATCAATGTGTTTTGAGTTATTATCGTAAATTCAGTTTTTCCGACGATTGAACAGACATGATAGACTAGTGCCTGGCGGGCCAATTGATCAAAGTGTATATGGTGTGCTAAGTATGGGTACGAGAAAGCATAAACCCATAGTTATGTAATTTAATGCCAATGTGTTATAACTGATTGATAACTGTATTGAATAACTGATTGATAAGTTTTTTACCTAAAGTGTGTTTCTTGGATTTTTCAAAAAATTGTGTAAACCGTTAACGATTCCGCCATACTCGAATACCGATTGAAAAAAAACCAAGGCAACGAATGAATTCAAATTTTGTCACCTAGATATATTTAAAATGTTAAAAAAGCTTTAAACTCTATTTAATAAACGAATCCACCATTATCGCATGAAATTATGCAGTGTTGTTCGTTTGTAGTACTGTTTAAGATTGTCACAATTTTGTGTAATCTTGTTCTTGTTATATATTTTGATCAACATGAACCCTTATACTGCGTGATCGCCATAAGGCGGAAAAACGTGCTAAAGTTTAAAGATTATTAAATTGATCCTATGAATTTATCTTAATGTGATCTATACACGCTTTTGTGTTATCAATATGTGATGTGTATCAACCAGTTTGTACATTTATTTTGCGCATTCTACATTTTGATATGTGTATTTCACATTAGATATGTTCTATGTATTTTACAACGTGATGGGTACCGGTTATTATGTTTTGTAAATTTCACACATCGTTATGTATATATTTCCTTACGAGATGAGGACATATATAAATTAAAATTTCGATACAATGTATCATGTTATATGCGTTTATTTATATGTAATGTGTACACGAAATTATGGTATTGTAGTATGCCTTCAGATATGCAAAATTAAAAAAAATATTTATTCTGCTACTCCAGCTTAACTCTGTGTCAGAATGTCTTAACGTTGTGTGCCTTCCTCGTTATTTATGTAGAACATTATTATCATTATAACAGGATATTTTTATCTGGTAATTTTCGTAAATAACACTTCCAAAATCTCAGTAATTTCGCATTCAAGTTATTGTTTGACATAGATGGAATGGACGGATCATAGATACAATGTACACATCCCCCAATTGACGTAATATTGAAGTAAGTATCGTTTTGCTAAATCGCGACAGCCGACATCTAAACCCAGGTGAAGTTGGAATTTCCTGCCAATGTCCCGACTATTCCAGTTCATAGATTAGCCGGCTATCTGATTAGTTGCTGTTCAGCAGAGTAGTGGCATCCTGCTTACATGTTTAGCGGAAGTTAGTGGTGTTGGCAACTTAAATTTAAAGGTAATTGTAACACGTTGCCGCAAAGTTAAAATACTATATTATATTATATTAATTATAACTACAACAATAACGATTTTCCATAGTTTTGAGTAGACATTTTTAAAGTCGTATGCTGCAGATATTTTTGTATGTGGGAGAGGGATAAGTTGTGTGAGAAACGTTAAATTACCTTATCTATATCCTTAATGAATTCTCTGCTTCTCACTTGAAAATTTCCATCAATATCGTAACGTACCAGAAAGAAAGAGTGCTGCTTAGATAACTGTCTTAAAGACATTGTTCTTTGACACGAAAAGGGCACTTACAATTCACAAAACTAGCGCACAAGATATCCCTTTTAAATGTGAACACTGAATTTCTATTGACATACGCAAGTTGAAGACAAGAGTAAATCGTCATCAAATCAGTTTATATCAGAATCAGAATCAGAATCTTTATTTTCATTTGACTTGAACAAAATGTTCATCGTCATATACATAATTATTATTATTTACATACATGTAACAAAAAGCAATTGTTTAATATATATTCATGGAATAACAAATTTGAATATTAATTTGATTATAGATAAAGATGTTGTAGGCGGAAGTAACCATAATGTGTTAATGTTTTTGATTTAAAAATGTTTTATAAATAGATAGACTTTTCCGTTTCTTTAATTTCCAAAAATATAACAAACCACATGCGCATGTCAGTAAGGGTATCCTTCGTTATTTAACCGGACAGCCCCACTGACACGCAATGCGGCTATATGTGAGCTTATTTACACAAGAAGATAAAACATCAAATACCATATATTGTTCACACGCGCACACTGAGTAGAACATGTTAGTGGGGGTGTCCGACCGAGTTAAACCGGACGTCCACCCGACATGCAATGCAAAGAATACGCGTGCATATGAACTGCCCATATATTACTATACATTTTTATACATATTCTAAGATAACCATAATTTATACATATATGAACAACCACAATCACCTATATGTGGGCACGCTTGTTTGCTTGTACTTGAAAATGTGTGAAAGCGTAGATGCGTATGTGCGAGCGAACGTGCGTGCGTGCGTGTGGGCGTGCGTGCGTGCTTGAAATAATACCGTTTGTGGGTTATCCTTGTTGAAACACAAGGATCGACGGCTTCGAAATTGTGTATTTAGTGATTGCGTGCATGCAAATGTTCACCCGTCGTATTTGATCTTTGTCGAATCGAAATACAAAGATCGCTACAGGTGAAAAAGGGGTGTATGTGGATTATTCGTATTTTTAAATTTTCTTATGTTTTAATAGGAGTGCGTTGATAATATTCACCGGTAAAATAGCATTTTGTCTTATTCGGTATTCAGTTTTTGTGTTCTTAATTCAAACGAATTAATGCAATACACTGCAAGATTATTCAATAATTTAAATGTTGTTCTAGTTAGTAGCTGTGTAAGTTTAAACATATTTGGTTTATCGTAATAATATTTTGGTATATACTTAACTCGTGATATCTTAAAGCAGGGGCAAATTAGTATAAAATGATATTCATCTTCAATTTCGTTTAATTCGCAAACTGTACATTTTCTATTATTTCTTTCTATATTATTGTGTCTACCAGTTACAATATTAAGTTGATTTGAGGCTAATCTGATTTTTGCTAAAGCGTTTCTGCGTCTAGTGTTAAACATTTTGAGTATGTATGGAGATATTTCAAATCTATCTTTTAATGTTATGTACAAAGTTAACGATGTCTTATTTTTCATATCTTGATTCCAATCATTTATAAAGAGGTCAATGAGTCTATTTCTAAGCAGTGGTATAAATATGTTAATGTTTACAGATGCAGGGAACAACCAAACATCGTGAAAGCCACACTTTTCTAGTAATGTTTTAACTTTATTAGCCCAGTTAAGGGTTCTACTATTTAGGTCAATGTTTTTTCTCATTGTTTGTATAACTGTATATAAGATACAATTATCGCTTTTTACACTATGTAGGCTGAGAAAATATTTGACAATTCTTGTTTTTATATTAATTGACAATGGAAACCTCCCCAATTCTCCGTATATAGCACTATTACTAGTTGACTGTTTAACATTTAATATTATTTTAAGAAATTTACGGTGTACTCTTTCAACGGCTTCTGACTGGAAGAAACCCCACACTTCACAAGAATAGTTTAGTATTGAGACTACAAACGAATCAAATAAAGACAACATTACTTTAATTGGGATTTCTTTTCCTCTAGTAATTGACAACAGTGCGTACATTGCTTTAAGCGCTTTTCCCGCAAGTGTTTTATTCGCATTCATAAATGACCCTCCGTTAGTAAAGACTACTCCAAGATAGTTGAAGCAATGAACAGTTTCTATTTCAACTGCGGCATATGTAAGTTTCGGTTGCTCAGTGTTTCCATTACCCTTTTGGAATATCATTACTTTTGTTTTTTCTGTATTAACCTCTAGTTTCCACTTTTTGCAATACGATTCGAAACTGAATAACAATTGTTGTAATCCCTCAGCCGTTTCCGATAAAATGACTGAGTCATCTGCGAATAGTAAGAGGTATATATTTAGTTGATCTAATGTGAGGCCTGGGTTATCGTTGTTTTGTAGGAAAAGTTCTATGTCGTTAAGAAAAAGTGAAAACAAAATCGGTGAGCTGATCTCACCCTGCAATAAACCGACATTGCATTCAAATAGTTCCGATAAACTGTTTAAATGTTTCACGCATAGTTTTATATCATCGTACATAGAGCGTATAACCTTGAATAGTTTACCGTTAATACCCTGTTTAATAAGTTTACACCACATACCATTACGGTAAATTGAGTCGAAACACTTCTTAAAATCTACAAAGCAGCAATAAAGTTTCTTTTTAGTTTGTAATTGTTTTTCTATGAAGGCATTTAACAGGAATATAGCGTCCGTTGTACTGTATTTAGGTTTAAATCCAAACTGAGCGTCTGTAATTACATCGTTTTGAACTGACCACTGTTTGATTCGCTCATTAAGGATAGACATAAATAGTTTTCCGAAACAGCTGGTGAGGGTAATCCCTCTATAGTTGTTTGGGTCGGAGTTTTCTCCCTTCTTGAATATTGGGATGATAACGCCACGGGACCACGATTTAGGGTATGTTTGTTTATCAAGTATATAATTGAATAATAATTCTAAAGGCTTCTCCAAAATATCGATACCCTCTTTAAACATTTCATATATAATAGCATCTATTGAACACGCTTTATTTCTATTTAATTTTAAACAGGCTTTTCTAATCTCCTCCCTGGTTATATGTGAGTCGAGTTCGTTGCAACCTGTATCTTGGTTATCTGTGTTATCATAACTGTTTAAAAAGTCAATACACTCAATGTCCTCTTCGTGATTGAATTGTGAAATCAATGATTTAAAATGCTCGTAAAACGAACTTGTATCAATGTTTTCCGAAACGTCAGTGGTAGTTTTTGTTTTAAATAATTTCCAGAATTCCCGTGGTTTCTTATTTTTTAGTTCTTGTAAGGATCGAGCAAAATGAATGTTATATTTTCGCTTTGCATATTTGCAGTATCTTTTGTATTCTTTACGTTTAGATAAGAACTGATATCTATTTTCGTCCGTTTTTTCTAAATTATAAACACACAAAGCTTGTTGGTAATTATATTTTTTATTTTTACATTCTGCATCGAACCATTTTTTATGTTCATTGCATACGTTTTGAAATTGTGCTTGGTTATTTGAGTTGTAAGTTTGTTTAAAGTAAGTATCCCCGCTTTTAGTTAAGTAATCTGTAAAACTTTTGACTAAAATATCTGGGTCACAGTTATTTGATATTTTTTCTTGTAGGTCTGTATATAGTAAATTAATGTTGCTATTTATATCATATAAAAATCTCTCTTTGTATTCATTTCTCCATTTAAATACGGTACGTGTTATTGTTGGCGCGTCATTAGTTAATGCTCGCGTGTTTAAGCTAAATGATAATGGTGCGTGATTCGAGTGGATCGTGAAATCATTCACTCAGAAATACTGTAAACAGTTAAATGAATCCTGGTCAGTAATGAGGTAGTCAACAATACTTTCTCCGTTGTATGTGAAGCATGTCATCTTACCAACCCCAGCATCATCACCAAAGCGGCCATTTACAATACGTAAATTGAGGGATTTACATAAATCAATCAAACGCTCACCAAACCTATTTGTACCGTTATCAGATGATGTACGTGTTAAGTACTGGTCTATTTCAGGCTGCGCATCTATTTCCAATAACGGTCCGTCATGGGCAATGTAATCTGCCCTTTGACCCACGCGTGCGTTCAAATCACCGAATAAGAAAACACGCCCAAGCTCGTGAAATTGACGGATATCGGACTCGATCGTGTCGTATATATCGAAATCGTAAATATTGTAAACAGGTGAGCTCTCTGGCGCAATATATGTAAGACAAAGGTAATAGTCTGTTGGATTTTGAAAAAAAGTATTTTCTAACTTAATCCATAGAATACAGTCTACTGCGTTTTTGACAAGTTTTACTCCTTTCAGTATATTGTTTTTTACATAAACTATAAGACCACCACTACTACGTTTTGCCCTTTTGTGTTGGAATTTGCGGTATGAATGGTATGCTTTATATCCACTTAACTGTATGTTTGATGATTTGTTTGACCACGTTTCACTTAAGCAAATTATATCATAGTTGTTAATGTAAGACACACAATCCGGACTGTTTATTTTCAGACTAGTTAATCCTTCTATATTCCAGGCTAAACATTTCACGTCACTTCCGCTTTCCCCCTATTTTTGCATCGACTCGTCTAACGCTTCTCTATATAAATAACCGTCTATGAAAAGCTTATCAACAGAAATGTTGGCGACTTTACCTTCATTTCTGGCTTTGATCATAATGGGTATAAGTCGTTTTCGGGTATCCATAATTTCTTTTGGGAATTGTTGGCTAATTCCGTGAGGATGTTCCATCTTTCCCGCATTTTTCCGTACTTGTTCTCTATCTTGATAATTAGCAAATTATATATAGCGTAATAGATTTAAGTGTCCGCCCCCGAAAATAATTGCTTAATTTGTATGAAAACATGTATAGACGAGAGAAACACATTTTAATTTGTTTGCGTCACCTTAATTCACAAGTATTTTTATGATTAAAACATGCTAATTAATGAGACTTCGTAATCTCTTTCAATTCAGAAAATTAGTTTTTGGTTGTTTAATTAAATCCGGGACTAACATGGGCGCTTCACACTTCCTTATTTACAAAGTTTGTTATGGTTTTGTTTTTGTTAATCAGCCGACTTTGAAACAGGTTTTAAAGAAATAATTATTTATAGGCGATTAAGAATGAACAATGCATTGGTAATTGTTGTCATTGACAATGGAATTACGGCATTAATTAGTGAGATTTAAAGAAAGCTACACATCTTACAGGCAGAATTAACAGTTTTATTATCACGTAGTTGTATCGTTTACAGAATACATCAAGTTTAGGGGAATTGTATTGACTAATTGAAATAAATTGAGTTGTTACGCATATATGCTGCTTCATAGTTAGTACTGATTTATAATCATTATCCTCTTCAACAACATTTATTAGTACTGTGATGAAATAAAAATTAAAAATTAAAACAAAAAATACCAGCAAAACGGCGAGAAAAAGCTTATCTATTCAAAAAAATGTCACCGCGATTCCGCGATGGTTCCACCGCAACTCCACGATTATCAGTTTTATCAACCCCCTAGGGTTATCTTGTTGCGTCCGCGATGGACATAAGATGAAATCGCGGTGATGGGTGGAATTCCACCTACCTTCGCGGACCAAATATTTGTTCGCGTTGAGATTTGTCCGCGGTGGCTCGCGGACGATGCGTTTTCCGTGTTAGCTGTACCGTACCCATTCTATAGCAATCATATTGTTAAGGACTTATAATCTTGTGCAACTTTTGCTTTTTCGGTAAAAATCTCCCTTATTTCCCACAAAAAGATCATTATCGCATTGGTATGGTCATAGCTTGTAACACGCAGATGATCAGTGCGCCATAGCTCTATCAAGGATGTTTTGGAACTACACCAGTGTACCTGATATAGACGGTGTTTAACGCCTCATGTAGCAGCCGACTTTCAAAAACATTGTAGGAAAACACGATGTATTAAACTTTGTATCAAAATTATACCATTCAAAGCTTTAGACGTCTGTTAAGTGAGTGGCCTCACAGACCCTTGCAAAGCAAACAAGTAAAAGAATCAGACCGAGCTGTTAAGTTGTTTAGATAAACACGGTTATCTAAACTTATTCATTTTACATCGATTGCGAAACGAGCTTCAAACCTATATTATTCACGCTCAATGTCTGCTTCTTGGAGACATTACCCAAAGGCAGAACCCGATCATGACGGGATTCGAGCACGGGACCTTTGGTACAAATGGCGGACGCTCTACCGCTGTACGACTGTCTTCTACAACGTGTTGTTAACTTTATATATATATATATAATACTTATACTTAAATTGATACAGATTATTCATGAATTTGCATAGACTATTTATAAAGAGTGTGTTGAACATTTCTTTGACAAGAGCTAATAGAGATGAACGTAACTTTATACATGTATGTGGAAAGTGAATGCTTTGAATCTGTTTATTCGTAAAGAGTCCAATGTCATATAAAGACAGCGGATGTGAGGACTAATGAAAGCAACACAATTGTAAAGAGTCCAAAGTCATATAACGACAATGGCTGTGTGTACTAAAGACAACTTGTGTAAATCAAACATCGCGCTGCGTATTCACAAACCTTTATGAATTAATTATTATACCAAGTAAGATTGTAGGATATTCGAAATGTCATAGAGAGCAATTTCTAATTAGCCTAATCACTTGATCACCATTCAGATTTCTGTTATTTTATGATTCTAAAACAAGAATTAGAAATGTATTTAGAATTGACGCCTGGCCAGAAAAGGCCTTTGTAGTTTTAAAGCTTTGCTTAAAAGTAGACAATTAAATGGTCTTGGAAAGAGCTCAATTTGAATGTTGCATGATAAAATAAGTTTGTGTTTCTAAAAGCGGAAATGTACTCTTTCCCGCATAGATCACCACTTATATTAGACAAGAAGGTAAAATTATGATACATTTTTACTAATAATGGCATACGTTTTAAATATGGTCGAAACATTGTAAGAAATTACTGTTCCTATAACATGTTTTAACGTAGTTACTTTTATTTGGGTTTTTTAAAAATTGTATTCAAACTAAGATTCAAAACTGGCAAAAAGAAAATGAAAACTTGTTTTTTCAAAGTTTGTCAATTATTGAGAAAAAAAATATGTGTATTATAAATTACTATGTAATACATACGACACTGTGACGTGGATACAAAATGCACATACTTATCAACAAACACTGTCTTCAATTAAGCACATAATTCATTCCTTTAATACAATTAAATGTTGAAAAATTGTGACACATAGCCCCGTATTTGGAACAAAGTTCTACAGAACCCGGTGAAAAATGAAACATGTTGATATCTGTGACTAATAAAATATCAAATATCTAAGCATGGATGCTTATCAAATATGTTTATTAGCAAAACATGCCTAGTCACCAAATGCGTGATCTTTGTTTACAAGAGACTGGCTCAAAATGTTACAGGGGCATATGGTTACAGTAGAGTTTTCCGACATGTGATGAACATATTGCGTCAATATTGTAGTACTCACATAAAAGATTGGATAGGTCAGTTGGTAACGACGCGGACTGTTAACCTAGGACTTGTTAGTTCAAACTCCAACTCGGTCATTCTTTTTTTACCTTTGAATTAGGTAAATGCAGGGGCATTCGTTTAATGCTGTTTAGATTATTGGTGTTAGAAAAATATGAAGCCCATTGGTAGGTAAACTGGCCGACGTGATATGACTGAACATTGGTGAAATGCGTTAACCAACCACCAATCAATCAATCAATCAAACATCATCAGCTCCATTAGGTACTATATTTGCATTCTTTAAAAAGAAAGAACATTGGAGTATTTATATTACATTACAGAGGTACAGTGGTGGTACGGCGTTGGACTCTCGTACCGAAGGTCCTGGGTTCGAATCCAGTGATGAGCGGTTTCTGCATTTCCCTCACACAAACGGCGCGAGCTATGTCATCGAACGTGGTTAATGAAATATTAAGGCGACAATACACAGTTGAAAGGAACCCTTCAACAGTACCGTCCGACCTTCTTCTATGTGGCTGTCAAAACAGTGGCAAGGAATCACTGAAATGAAACAATTTTGATGCAACAAAGGATGTCAGAATTATTAGAAGATAACAGAAAATCAATGTATTAAGTCGGACTTTGGATTTCTTAGCATTTACAAACGGCTTGCACGTTCGCAAAACTATGCCGAAAAGTACCATGTTTACCTTTAAGTCTAAAATCACAAAAGAAACCGGAGGGGTTTAGCATTTAAATGATGAGCTACTTTAAGACAAAACCCAGTATGCACTCTGGGGATGCATTCGGAAATACCACGTTTCTTGCTTCTTTTCGCACACATTTTAAATGAAAAAAAGGTAACTTTGTGTGCATGCAACGAAATGCTCCAAGCTCAAGCATCCTTTCGTGTTCCTGACCATACACAAGTAGACTCAAAGAGGAAAGGATCAGATGATACAATTTAATCTCATGCTATACGTGTAATGTTTGCATTTATAATCTTTTAAAACAACCTTGAGCTCAGAAATGTACCTAAAACTCACAGCTTTTCAGTATTTCTATTTTCAACCACAAGACGAATATTCCGACTATACAAGTGTTATATACGGTGGCATAGAGGTGACATGTGTATGTTTGTTCATTTATCTCGTGCGCACGATTTAATAACTCGTGCGCATGACATAGCAACTCGTGCGCACGACATAGTATCTCGTGCGTACGACATAGTATATCGTGCGCACGACTTAATCATCTCGTGTTCACGACTTAGTACCTCGTGCGCATGACATAGTATCTCGTGCGCACGACTTAGTAACTCGTGCGCACGACTTAGTATGTTGTGCGCACGAGATAAATAAAAATATACGCATGTCACCTCTGTGCCACCGTTGTTGTATGACCCCTAAAGCTTGTTTCGCAATCGACGTAAAATCAATAAGTTATAAATAAACTACAAATGATCATATTGAAGTCTGTCACACCGGTTTAACAGTGTAAATAGATACCTCATATAAACTGTTCAATGTGTATTAAAATATGATAGCTTCTATGCCATCTTTCGTTATTGATTGTCAACTTGTTCATTTACACTAACTCTACAAAATGGAGGCAATACAGCAGTTAAAACGTTACCTTGTTTAGAAAATGAATTAGACTATAAATAACATATTTATAGGATAAGTAACTGTGAGTTCAATTTATATTGTAATATTTGGTTTTGTCTTATAATTCTCTCTCTCATGTGTGGTATCTGACACGTTGTAAAACTATGTGCTTATTTGTATAAATTTTACCTTTAATCAATCCTATTTTTGGGATAGGGGCGTTTCGCCACTTTTCCAATGTAAGCCAGCTTTCATTGGTTCGACCGAATTGCGAAAAAAACATCCGCTTGCATTAATTAATGATACCAAATAGTTCCAACGCGTGAAACACATTCTGAACTATGATTGACCTCAATGTCAGTTGTGTTAGGTAACGTCGAGCGTGCTGTGACCCCATTAGTTTACAACAGTCGACTTATATAGAGAAATGTGCAAATCACTGTAAATAAAATTATTGAAAGGAGTTGAAACCATAGGACTTCCGGTTAACCCGCTTCCGGTCGGACGCTTAAATTTTACAGGAGAGAATTTGTCTCTTAAAATCATTCATGAATCATCATAATCCGGCGATGTATTGTTAAAATTTGGTGTATAAATGTTAGATGAACAACCTAGAGTGATACCGATCCAGTTAGTTAGGGAAGAACACTTGAAATATTCTAATCTTCTGTGAATTGAGTCTCTGCAATTTTCATCACATTTGTGCATGGTGCCTCCATCTTTAAATATTTAATCTTTAAATCCCGTTTATATTTCCTTCAACAACTCAACTGATGTCAATCCCTACATTAATTAAGGAGGCAAATAAGCTTAAGTTAGAGGAGAATCGGCGTCCAAGCCCAGTCCACTCAAGAGATTGTCTACTCATCACAGACGGCAAGGGTTTCTCGCTAACAAATGCCATCACAAATGATTACTATGGGGCAATAAAAATAATATCAAGAAGTGGAGTTACAGTAGATAACCATAGTTTTCAAAGATCATTCCTCAGAAACATCCAAATAGCAAAAAAAACTATCGTCTTCATTTGGTTTGGGACCTGTGAGTTAACAGACAAGGTAGGAAAATTCATCAATCTTAAAGAAAACCAAACATATATAGTGGAGCAAATAATCGTCAAGTATCGCTATCTGAAATCAACCATCCAAAGATGTAACAACTCTGCAACAGTACTTTTCATTAATTGCCCCTATTATTCAATTGGTGAATGGAATAGAAGAAAAGGCTGTGATAACATTAATTATTATCAAGAACAAGAATCTGTGTTACATGAATCAGTTGAATGCGTTAACAATGGGATTGACAACATTAACAATACAACAACCCCGAAATTATCTTTAGACATTATAAAATCATCAAAGAAAAAAATCTGCTTCTAAAGTGAAATATACTAAAAACTTTAATCTATATACTGACGGAGTTCACCCTGGAAAACATCTTGCAACATTGTGGTTTCATAAATTGTTAAAATTGAAACACAGAATTGAAACAAATGAAACATTCTAAGGTCTTATTTAACATCAATAAAGGAAAACATAGGGAAGCCCTGTGGTTTTAAATCATAAATAAAAGATAAGACGCCATTGCATTTGGCAATAAACAATATAATAGGGAAGCCCTGTTATGTGTAATATGTAATACAATACATATAGGATCTGACATGAGTTGTCATTTCTTATAAAGTTTTATTAAACGAGTTCAAGTTTTGTGTTATTAAGCGAGCCTGTGGCGAGCTTAATAACAAATATCTTGGACGAGTTTGATAAAACTTTATATGAAATGACAACGAATGTCAGATGCTTTTTATCACATGACGAAACACACAAAGAAAATCTGGTTTTCCAAAGCTATTTTAATTTCGTTAGTAAACAGTATAATAATGCAACAAATAATTATGCCGAGGTCATATTCAGCTTAGTTTATTAAAAGTAATAATAAATAACACGCATGAGATATTATATCTATCGCATAAGGTGACTTATGAGGCGTATTTCGATAAAAATGTACTTAACGTTTACAATATTCTTAGATAAAATGTACGGGTTTTGGCGCCAAAGTGACTAACGTATGACGTCAAAACGCTGACGTGACGTCATTTTCCAAGTTTAAGTTCATCTTATAGTACACATGTTGTATATAAAGAAATACGTAATGGTTATATTACATCGGATACAAGCATTGTCATGTGATAAAAATATATAGAACAATGTTTGTACAACATGTACATTTAAGTGCTTGTGAAAAGGGAAGCCCTGTTCACACACAAGGAATATAAACAAATAACTTCAATCTCCTCAAGCAAATATGAAATGAACAACAGAAACATCAACCAAAAGAAAATAATTGTAAGAGCATTAATTGATAAATTCGCTATAAAATAAAAAGGTGATTAGGGAAGCCCTGTTCACACTTAAATATTAATCTCCACAAGAGAAATACCAAGTATAACAGCAGACATAATTGATCTTCATCAAAAAATCCTGTATACAAGAAGGAACAAGCTGGATCTTAATATAAATGCATGTGATTAGGGCAGCCCTGATCACATAGCAATTTGAGAAGCCCCGAGCATAGAATCAACATTAATCCGATGTCTAACATTAAACAGCCGAACTGTCAAATTGAATACCTCATGATCAAAACAAAATAAGACAGAATACAACAACAAAGTACACCAACAATTAGGGAAGCCCTGTTTTTGGTAACACAAAAATTAAAATCTAGGACAATACACAAATTATGGCCAATATGATAAGTTCAACTCCAATTAATAAAAGTAAACCAAGTAAAAGAGCGAGAATATGAAGCAACACATGCCCGAAATGTGACATCACCATTGAACATCAACAACATCTTGCATGCTGCGTATGCGAGTTAAGTTTTTGCATACAATGTACGAAAATATCGCCAAAATTGGCTGAAGCACTAAAAGAAGACGAATCCAATAATGTTAAATGGACGTGCAATGTATGCAAACAAAATTGTCCGTGTATGTCGAGCCTTTCAACAAGATTGAAAACTATTGAAGAAAATACTCAAACTAGACTGACAATGATGGAAGAAAAAATGACTGAAATCAACTTGGACATTAGAAAAAAAGTTAAAAAAGAATTTACCTTAATAAAACCAACTTTGATCGAAGAAATAAAAATGGAAATTAAAGCTTCACTTCAAGATGATGTCCGAAAAGAAATTTGAGAAATAGAAGATCAAAAGAAAAGAAAACTTAACTTAATTATATATCACATGCTAGAATGCACAAGCACAAATAGCTCAGTTAGAAAGGACTTTGATATTAAAAAATTTAGTGAACTGTGCAATATTATAGGTATACAATAATTAGACATACATGTATGCTTCAGACTGGGGAACTTTAATCCCAGTAAATGCAGACCATTAAAATTGTGCTAAACAACAAAAAACATAGAAAGGATATTTTAGACAATGCCTCAAAAATCAGAGACCTGCCTCAATCAAATCAACTGAAAAAATGCATCATAACAAAGGACCTCACACCGCAACAACGAGAAATGAACCAAGTAAGAAGACAACAAATGCAACAACAAGCAAATCAAGAAAATCTGGTCCAAATGTCAATGTTAGAGGATGAACAATACAACTTCAACGATACAACCATCACTAGTTGTGAAACTGCAATAACAATTAGTGGAATAAACAAAAAGGATGCAAATTTACAAAATCAAGTACAAATAAGCTTGGGGTCTCAACATCTTTTGAGACCAGTACAATGTCATAATTCTATTGCTGATAACTCGGGTGGAAGAAACCCTATTGACCCAGATGAGACACTCCTAGGAGGTCACTTTATACAGTCCCAAAAGAATTCGGTAACTGAAGATTAGGGGGACGGTTTTATTTTTAAACATGTAGATAACGTTTTACAAAGTCCCTATTTAAGTATTATGTATACGAATGCAGATAGTTTAAGCAACAAAATGAATAAAATACAATCTTTAATAAAAGAAAGAAAATACGACATTATAGCAGTTACAGACATCTTCAGTAAATTCAACAACCAATATGATTACAGCTCTGTTAAAAGCGCATATCAGGGTATAATGTTTTTCATCCAGCTTCAATCGAATCTACATGTAGAGGCTGCTTAATATACGTCAACGATAATATCGATGAGTACCTAATAGATTTCCCCCAAATTAAAAAAAAAGAACACGTTCTCATTGGAATAAAAAACAGGAATAATGAACATCTACTGATATCTTGTATCTATAGAAGCCCAAGTGTCACAGACCCAACATGTATTTCTGAAATCGCAAAAATAATGAAAATTGACAGTTTCGAAAGTATAAAATATGACTACAAAATTCACGTTGGCGACTTCAACTTCAGGGAAATCAGTTGGGATACACAATCTACTACTGTAGGTACCGAACACTTAGCTACCAAATTTTTTGAAACAGTAAGAGACTCTTACCTCTTCCAACATGTAAGCCTACCAACACGCTAACGAGGAGATAACATCCCTAGTATATTAGACCTGATACTCACAATTGAAGAAAGAATGATAGAGGAATTATCACATTGCGCACCTTTAGGGAACAGTGATCACGAGGTATTATAATTCACTTTCTGTTATGCTACAGGGATGACTAGTATAAAATTAGAGAAGTTGGCATACTTCAAAGAAAATTATGATGAAATAAACAATATTTTATCAAACAAAAAAATGATTGGGAATCTGAGCTGGATACGGACGATATTGATGTAATGTGGAGCAGATTTGTCGATAACTTATCAATAGCGACAAAAAACAACACCCGGTGAGCAAATCTGCCTCTCACAATTTAAATACGCCATGGATGGATAAAGAAACCCTCTCGGCAGTTAAAAAGAAAAGAACCATGTGGAAAAAATATAAATATTGCAGAAACCAAATTAATAATGAAAAATACAACAACGCTAAAAACAAGGCAAACTGTATGGTGAAACAAGCTAAATGGAATTATGAAAAATCGATAGCATTAAAAATGAAATCAGACTCTAAGTTCTTTTGGAAATTCGTCCAGTCTAAAACAAAGTCCAAAGAGAAAATAATCAGCCTAAAAGATAATAAAGGATTAATCCACACCGATAACAAAGAAAAGGCAGAACTCCTGAATTAATTGTTTAAAAGTGTTTTTACTATAGAAAACGATGTCGACGATATTCCTGTCCTTGAACAAAAAACAACATGTAAACTAGAACACTTGACATTCAACAAATTTTCCATAACATAAAATATAGATAAACTTAAGGATACAAAATCTGCAGGAATTGATAAAATATACACCCTAAAGTAATAACAGAAACATCACTACACTTGGTAGAACCACTTACAATCATTTTCAACCAATCAATGGAACAATCCAAATTACCGTCAGAATGGAAACTGGCAAATATAATGCCAATTCACAATAAAAGGACCTAAACAAGAAGTATCAAACTACCGACCAATCAGCCTTACATCAATTATCTTCATACTCATGAAAACAGAAATCAGGGATAAATTAATGATCCACATGGAAAGTAACAATCTATTCACCAGACATCAACATAATTTTAGAAAAGGTAAATCATGCGTCACTCAACTGTTAGAAGTTCTGGACGATTGGACTGAGAAAATCGACACACGAAACCAAATAGATGCAATCTATCTTGACTTTCAAAAGGCGTTTGATACGGTTCCTCACCTAAGATTATTATCAAAATTAAAAAGCTACGGCATATCAGGCAAATTACTCGCCTGGATCAAAAACTTTCTATCAAAACGAAAACAAAGAGTTGTACTAATTGATGCAAGTTCAAACCGGACAGCAGTGACAAGTGGAATACCCCAAGGCAGTGTATTAGGCCCGATTCTGTTCACCATCTATATAAATGATCTACCAGATACATTAATTAATACGACCAAACTGTTTGCAGACAATACCAAAATTGATTCTGTCATCAGAAACGACAAAGACATCAAAACATTACAAACGGACCTCGACAGTCTCTCCAAATGGTCAACAAAATGGCTTTTAACATTCAATAAAGATAAATGCAAACATATTCACTTTGGTCAAAATGAAGAAAACAGTGCTCAATTTTACATGGATGGGACAGAATCACCAAGATGTCCCAAGAAAAAGACCTCGGAGTCATTATAGATTGTAAACTGAAATTTCAGGACCACATCAATACACAAGTCAAAAAAGCAAACAAAATTTTAGGAATCATAAAAAGATCATTTAGCTATATAGATCAAGAAATGCTCCTTATACTATACAAGCGCCTCGTCAGGCCACATCTGGAATACGCGAGTACAGCTTGGACAACAACTAATAAAAAAGAAAGGATAACTACTGAAAACGTTCAAAGAAGAGCAACAAAATAACTACCATTAACAAAGCAACTAAGTTATCCAGAAAGATTAAAAAAATAGGACTACCCTCACTTCAATACAGAAAACTTCGATCAAACATTGTAGAAACCTACAAACTAATTTACAATATGGATACAACAGAATGCCGAGATACTTTCCCTTTAAATGTCACCCAAACAAGGGGAAACAGCCTAAAAATCTATAAAAGATTCAGCCGCACAAACATAAGGAAATATCTCTTCTCTCAACGCGTTGTTGACTCATGGAACCATCTGTCGGAGGACATAGTAACTGCCAGCAGTGTTAATATTTTTAAAAATAAATCAAATGTATACTGGAAATTTCTTCCAATGAAATTTACACCATATTATGATTGACCGGAAGCGGGAAGCAAAACAATTATTAAGACGGATCAAAGAGGCAGTAGCCTATGCAGATCTCACAACCAAGGTAAACCAAGGTAAATTGTGGCAAAAGTAGAAATTGACTACGATAAGCAATTTCTCCTTTTGTTACAATGTTTTCGATTGTCGCCTGCTGCACATGCGTACCTATGCGGAAAATGGTTACATCCTCCACATGAAAGCGGAACCCTTTCCGTGATACTATAACAGTTCGAATATTGAAAATATTGTTGAAAATGGAGCTATTGCTAACAATGAGCAATTCCTCCTTTTCACACAATGCTTTCAAACACGTTTCAAATGAATTATGTTCATATTTGAACGTTTTACTATAGACATTCTTTTACTCGACACATTTTAAATAACATGCTAGAGATGAATTTGCTTTACATCAAAGGGAAAACTATATAGTTGAAACGTTTGTGGAAAAAGAGGAAACGGGTCACTCTAAACAATTCTGCAGGCCTTCGGCTGCACATGCGTCAACATGCGACTGTAAGTTGGAAACGGTTGAACCGTTTCCGTTATAGCTACTTAGTTACATACGAATGTTAAAAGAGTATTTACAAACGGAGCAATTACTGACAATGAAAAAATCCTACTTTCCAAACAATGCTTTGAAACATGAATCAATTTGTTTCTATAACCTAGATAACGAACACATGTTACATGTCTACAGTTATCATTTTAACCTTTGCCCCTTTTAGACACATTTGAGTGACATTAACAGATGAATGAAAATCAGCAAGTTTGTCTTTTTCCACAATGTTTTCATCACTATTCAAAATAAGAAATAGAAATTAAATCTACGAATTAGAAAATAAGTTAATTTCAACATTGATTGATTGGGGTTAACACCGTGTTTGTACATTTCCTCGGTAAAACCACGCCGGCCAGTTCACCTAAAAATGTATTTCCTGGTTTGCTCACACCAGTACTCCACACAACAATCTTCCCAAGCAACTGGCTGCTTTTCCACATAGACTAAGCCCATTGGTGAAAGACGAATGACACATGTTACATTAACTTTTGTCAAACGTCCGCAAGAAATTTGGCCGAAAATGTCAACATACACATGAGTTATAACCGCAAGGTCATTATATATTTTATAATTGAGGCACTTCTAGCGATTTTGGGAAAACATTTATAATGTATATGCATTTGCGTTAATTGAAGACTCAACGTCCGTCAACGTGTAATCTAGTCCTAGATGTATCTGTTGACAAATAAACTAGAAATGTAGTCTAAATAGTGTTTTTTTGTAAATTAACCTTGTACGGTCCCGTTTCGGAGACGCATCGAACCAGTCTTCTGTAATCAATACTTTATGAGTTGGCTCTGTCTGTAAAGCTTGGACGTATGATCCGGCGTCCGGCCGGCTGTCTGTCTGAATGTGCATTCGTCCGTCTGTCATGGATTGCATGTATTGGTCAACACGTTGTTACTGTATGTCAGATTTATTTCAAAGTGGTCATACTTATACCGTGTGATCAGGAGAACGGCAAAGTATTTAGTACATAACTCTGGTCTGTTTATTTAAGTTATCTTCATTTTTCCTTATTTAGTTCAGCGATTGTCTCAATTAATTTCCATTGTATCCATTTCAAAATTTGTTTGTAGGTAACTTATGATCTACAGATTTTACAGTGCACCATTACCATAACTTTAGCATGATGCGTTTGGAGTGTGTATACTTTTGTCTTTCTATGTTCTTACTTATTATATGACTTTCGCATGCAACACATGCGTTCCGTGAAATGCCCGTGTTCGTTAATGAATGCTTGCCCAAGCTGTGTACTTTGTCCGGAGCGACTGACTGTCTGTCCGTCTTTGTGTTCGTCCGTCCGTACGTCCTTCTGTCTGTCCGACACACTTTTTCGTCACACTTTTTCGTCACACTTTCAATGAGCAGGTACCCTTTCAATAAGCAGGTGCAGGAGAGACACGTGCTCCGCAGAGCACTCATTCTAGTTTACATTTGTAACTGTTCTCAACTTGTTGATTAATGCTTGTTTTCAAGTGATAATTTACATTTAACATTAGTATGCACTTACTTTGTATGTCCTGGAATCTGTATTTGCAATGTGATGTTTGTATGCAAGCCTTGGTTGATACGCCAGCACAGATATGCCATTAAATAACGATTTTTATTCTGACCTGAAATTAAACAAAATAGGAATTGTCAATACAAAAGCATCATCCGCATTTTTTAAAATATGAAAATGACCAGTTTGCTTCAATCGGATTTGAAATGTCAACCGTATCATAACACAATGAGAAGAGGAGCACGAGTAAAATTCGAAACACTCATGTAAAACATCTTGCTGCAAGCAGGCTGAAGTTAATGCTTTTGACAATGCTACCATAAGCAAAGTTCATTTATATCGTAGTTTAGGTTGTATATATGACGAATGCCCGAATCGAATGGTGTAGCATACTCAATACTGAGTTTGGTCCATGTGTTCCCGTACCATCTGATCCTGCAAACAGACAAGTTAAATAGCGAAATGTAAAATGTGATGACAGGCAGACTTTGTGAAATTTATACTTACTTTTGTGAAAAGAGGAGTAGTATTTTGGTTGTGAATGGGGCCTTATTTGAATTAAGAAAAAAACACTGAAGAAGTATGCATTTTACTTGATTTATACACACCGAGAAACTTACGAACTGAAAGTCTTTTTGAAAGCAATTCAATTGATATGATATCAACATTATCATTAAAAATCATCCGCTCACATAATTCGTACATACCTATAGTTTGATCCGCATCAATCAAGTAGTTGTATTGGTGTGGAACTGAGTCTATACGCACACCGAATATCTGAACATTACGTCTGGTAACAAAGAAAAGAGGTCCCATTTGTTGGCTTTGATTTGGAAGCGCAACATTTTGGCTATAGTCAAAAGTGTAATGTACTCTCGTAAAGTCAGTGCTTATGGGAGGGACGGGACCTGGTGGGCGCTCATAACCACACATTTCTTCCACTGCCTTCAAAACACTCTCTCTGTACTGCTGACGCTCTCTCTGTGCATCCGAATAATAGAGAGAAAAGAACAAGCTCGTAAATCAAGCTTTGGAGACAAAACATAATATACCATTTATGAGCCATGCTATACGAAAATCATCAATCTGATATTCGCAACCTTTGAAAGTCGTAGATTTATCATAAGTGTTATTGTCCGCGCAGTCGTATCAAAATCAATACCTTTAGAACAAATCTTTGTGAAAGCTGTGATTGCTACATATTAAAGGCATAGTTATAAGAATATACCTTTTGCAAATATGATTATGTTGGTTAACTTATAGCACGACTCAAATTGTTATCCTAACAAAAAGAAATGTTGACTAACACTTTGAACATTACTACAAGTCGGACCTAATTCTTTCTCGAACAGAAAAGGATGATTATCCATTTGAAAAGAAAAAAAAATGTTTTCGGATAAGATAAAAACATCTTGTTTGTATTACATATGGGATGTACTTAGTTGTTATTCCTAGACGTTATTTTGACGCTATGTAGCAAGCACTACTTGGCATGCATTTTGATAAAAGTACTGTTAGCTATATTTTGTCCAGATAACGAGGTAAGGGAAACAGGTTTTATTCTGTGTGTTACCTGTATAACCTAAGTGTTTTTGCAGCATCGACTTTGTCACATTCTGTTGTAGCTGCAGCTATTCTCTTTCATGTGGTTTCACTTTTGTGACACACATCTTCTCTTGGTGACATAATTTGTATGTGAGGCAAACAGTGTTTCCATACATTTTTAAATTATGTGAGCCCTAGTGTTCGAACAACTATACAACCACAAGCTTTACTATAATATTTGTGTAACTGGGTCTTTGTAACATCAGAAGGAAGAAGTATAGGTGCCGCTACATTCCTGCCTCTTGGGGTCGCGGGTGTTGGGAGACCGTTAAGCTTAGCATAAGAGTTGACGAACTCTACACACAATTTAACATCAACAAAACGACGTGCATGATGAGGCTTTTTTCCAGTATTACCATGTATCCTTGGAACTGCTCCATTTAAAGAAAGGTGGGTTTGGAGAGCTTTTACAGTTTTAATTCCAATATCGTTAATTTGACAGAATGCAAATTTACACACAGTTTTACCATTATGGGTACATTTATAACGAATTCTTTTTCTTTTTCCATTTTTGTGTCTTCACGATTGAATCTAAGTAAACTGCCCATGATGTACATTTCTTTTTGCTCCTTTTCCATCTCACTCAATGACAAAATGTGTCTTTCTGTTTCAATTGTGTCCATTTTTCTAAACAATTTACTATATAAGAACAAACAGTTTCTGTTAAAATAGCTTCATTTTTAGGGCCCGAGACTACATTGTATTGTTCATCTTCGGCATTAAATTCTACATAGTTTTGAATCCTGTCTATCACACCAGATGATCCTATTTCCCCGTAATTCTCTAATTTGGATTCACCACCCCCCCCCCCCCCCCCCCCCCCATTCATCTTGATACTTTGACTCTGTAGCCGTGAGACATACTTGGACATTGTCCTCATCTGGCAAACAAATGCTTCAAAAAGTGTATTTAGTTCCTGTAAATATGTAGTATTTTGTTTATTAAGGTTTTGATGTAATATATACTTTCGTTTTGATTTGAATCATAGATAAAAAAAATAAAAAGATAAAAAATTAAAAAAAAATAATAAAAATAAAGACCTTGCCTCTACCGGGACTAGAACGTCAAGCCTTCTAGTTGCCAAACCCTGTCGGCATCCATTACACTACCGCAACATGACTTTTTTTACATTTAAACATAAGTTTTATACAAGTATTGATTTTTTTATTTTTTATTGAGAAAGGGAAGTAATTTCACATGAAAGATAACTTGTTGTTGCTAGGATATTGTAAACAAATCAGAGTCAAAAAATATCTTCGGACTAAAAGACGTTTTTGCAGAAATATTGATTAAATATATATCAACTAACATGCATAAACAATGTATTAATCCTTTTCCCCTTGAAGTCTTTTTAACCGATAGTAAGAAGTTATTACCTTAATGGTACTAAAAAAGGCTAAACACCAGCGTTAAAACTAGCGTTAAAACGACGGCATCTTTCGCGGAGTTTTAAATGGTGTTTCCGTTTGACGTCCGAAGCCCAAAATCTCGCGTCGGCGGTCATATATTGTCTTTGCTTTTCAGGAAACATGAAAGTAAATATCAAACAGAACCCTTTACCTCATACAGACACACCGGATGCTGCGCAGCAGACAACTTTTAAAAACACCCTGAGAAAAGGAGAAATTACTCTTTTTGCCACATTTTTTTTTCAGTTCTATTCATTTATGAAATTTTTATTTACAGATATGTTCACATTTTGGCCTAGATGTTAATCCTTCCCAACATTCAGCGAATCTGTAGCAGATCACTCGAAAATTCCTTTGTTAGATATAATATCTGTAAATGAAAGATCATTTTTTGAATAGTGTTGTCAATGTGACAAAAGCACAAATGTCTCAAGCTGCAGATATATCAACTGTCTGCCGTGCCAGTTAATGGGAGGAGAAAATGATGGTCTTGAGCATTATTCTGGTTTGTCCATAAAACATTCTACGTGAGGTCATAATTGTTATTTAGATACATATGTATGTATGCTTATATTTTCCTTTCTGGTCTTCAAAGTGTTTTTTTTGCCATGGAAGAGTCAGCTTATGTTGCTTAACCCAAACCAACATACAACATATCTGCAGCATATGACTTTGGAAATTTTATGATCTGCATTAATGGCTAATTTCTTTTTGAAATGATAGTCTTTTACCTGGAAAGCATGTTGTGTACAGGTTCAAGTTTTATATATAAGACATACTGTTGCAAATGGCATTGAACTCCAATCAATCTTAATTGCTTTGGAAAATTACTTTTATTAACCTTTTTATGAACTACTTTTCATGTTATTAAAATTAACATTACCAAATGACCTTGCAGGACAGGTCCCATAACTCTATATTATAATTTGACAGAATCATGCCCCTTTTTTGACTTAGACATTCTGGTTAAAGTTGTGCATGCAAGTCTTTTTCTCACAAACAACAAATGCTATCGCTTTAAAACTTCACACACATATTGGACATCATCAAATGACCATGTAGATCAAGTCTCAAAAATTTATCAGATTTTGACACAATTATGCCTCTTTTTTTATTAGAAATTCTGGTTAAAGTTCATTAAGAATCCATATCTTAGTAACTACATGATGCATTGCATTGAAACTTTATACAATGATTCACAACCATCACACATATGTAAACAATTAAGTATGATAACTCTATGTAGCATTCAATGCAAATTATGGCCCCTTTTAGCTCACCTGAGCTTTGCTCAAGGTGAGTTATTGTGATCGCTCTTTGTCCGGCGTCCGTCGTGTGTCGTGCGGTGTGCGTCGTGCGGTGTGCGTCGTGCCTCGTGCGTCAACTTCTTCTCCTCAGTAACCAGTGGGTCAATTTGAATGAAACTTCACAGAAAGCATCATATTAATGATTTCACCAAAATTCCTTCACATGTTTGGGATCCATGCAGAACTCTGGTTTCCATGGCAACGAAATGAAAAAGACTTCAAAAGTCTTCTTCTCCCAAACTGGTTGGCAGATTTTCAAAAAAAATTGTAGAAATGTTCGTTTGATGACCTTCTATTAGATTCTTTCAAGTTATGTTGATTGGTCAAAAAACATGGCCGCTAGGGGGGCGGGGCTATTTTGCCTTATATGGCTATAGTGAAAACTTAAAAAATCTCCACAAAGTGATAGGCCGATTTTCGAATAATTTTGTAGAAATGTTCTTAGGTTGACCCTCTATCAGATTTCTTCTAGCCAAGTTGATTGGTCGGAATATTTGGCCGCCAGGTGGCGGGGCTTATATGGCTAAAGTGAAATAAATAAATAATATCAGGTGAGCGATCCAGGGCCATCATGTCCCTCTTGTTTAACTTAGTTAGAAATGCTGGTTAAAGTTTTGCGTGCAACTACGTTAACAATCCATATCTCTATGTTTTCTTTATGCATTGCATCAAACTTTATACAATCCTTTCCAAATATCACACCTATGTAGATTATTAAGTCAGATTACTCGATCCTGCATTTACTGCAAGTTATAGCCCTTTATTGACTTAGACATTCTGGTTAAAGTTTTGCGTGAAACGACACTAAGAATCCATATCCTAGTAATTACTTCATGCATTGCACTGAAACTTTATACAACCCTTCCCAACTATCACACCTATATAAATAATCATGTTTGTTAACTCTTACCAGCTTATAATGCGAATTATGGCCCTTTTTTGACTTAGAAATTCTGGTTAAAGTTTTGCATGCAAGGCCTTTTCTCACAAAAAGCAGACGCTATTCAAACAAGACTTATCCAACTTGATTTATAGTACTATACTATCAAGCCACCATCTCAGTAACAACTGTTTACAATAATATCAAATGGCTTAAGAGTCGAGCATGCTGTCTTGCGAACAGCTCTTTTTAAATTTAAACATTTTAGTAATAGCTTACCTGACCACAAAATGAGTTCATGTAAGTGACTATGTTGTTGGCATAACTCGGTGAGCAATCAAGGGGCATCATGTATCTCGTGTTTATCCAAACTTTTGTAAACATCATCAGAACATTCATCACCATCAAATCGCAGTCAGGTTCGAAACTGAATCATGTTGGGTCTAGAATTATGTGACTATGACACATTCTATAAAACCGTGTGAGCACAATTGGGGGTCAAATATGCCTTTGAAATCAAATTTAAACATGATCAGAAAAATGATCTCCATAAAGTTAATCAGCTATGACACGGCGTTTTCTTGGTTAGTTACCAGTACTACCTTTCCAGTTTATCCTGGAAAAAGCAAGTGAGTCGTAATGATAACCCCGCATCCATCAGTGCAAAGGAAGGCAGCAATTACCACCATTTAAACTATGTGGAGTCGGGTTTGAAACTGGGTCACTTGGGGTCAAAAACTAGTTACTTTTGGCTTTCCGCAACTTGCTTGGAAGACATTCACACATGTCCTTTACTTATATGCTGGTGTATTGACGATGCTCACTTATTGCAGCTTTATTCCTTCTGTAAATCAAATTTTCACCCGACGTATGTCTACCAATTATATTGGATGTACTTGTATATGTATATCCTTGTTTGTGAGAAAGTGAGAATAAGTACAATATCTACAACAATTAAAGTTCAGAGTTGACCTTTAATGTTACACATTTTACTTATTGTTAGATCAATTTTAAGCCGAAGGTTCAATGTTATCTACTGTTATCACTCACTGTCCGGCGTACGTCACATGGTAAAATCTCCTTCTCTGAAACTGTTGGTGCAAATTAACCAAACTTTACTTTAATATTATTTTGGTGACTCCCATCAAACATTGTTAAATGACTTAAAATATGTATTGAACTTTGGTTGTCGTTGATCAGAATAGGATGATCATTGCAAACTTTTAAATTCTTCTCCTCTGAATCCGATTGCCAAATTCCAAGATGATCACATTGGAATATTTTTTGGGTGACCCTATACGAAATTTTCCAAGCAATATTGATTGGTTGAAAAAACATGGCAGCTCTGCGATTTCAGCAAAACGGCAAACTGAAAAATGTCATTCTAATGAAAGTGCTTGGCTGCTTTCAACATATAGATATAAATTATCCCTCAGTGCGCCTTCACACATTTCGTCGATTAAAGCTTGATTGTTTGTGTTTTACGCCGTCTTAACATTGTTAGTACACCCGGACACAAACTGCTCTTTGTGGGTTTTTGAGATCACCTTTTGTCCGTCGTTCGTCGTCCATAATTTGCTTCTTAACACTCTTGAGGCCACCATTATCATCCAGTCATCATGAAACTTATTCAGTTTGTTTATCTTTCTGAGTTATAGGGCAAGTTCAAATATTGGTCATGCCAGGTGAAAAACTAGGTTACTAGGTGAATTCGAAGAGAAATCCTGTTTGAGACTCTGCTGGCCGCATTCTTAACTTATGAAACTTTGTCTGAATAAATTTCTTGATGATATCTAGGCTTAGTTTGAATATAGGTCATACAGTTAAGAAAATCAAACAATTGACAATCTGATTGAACCGTGATTAGATTGTGGGCGCGATTTGAACAAAGTTGGGACGCGTTTAGAGCGGATTGGAATGTTGCGGTCTGATTGACCTAATTATTAAGAAATTCGATATATGTTTGTAGAATTTATTCTAAGAAAGAAAAAAATCAGTAGAAGATATAGAAACGTCAAATACATTGTGTGAATGAATATATAATTAACAATTGTGAATATCGGTTATTTTATCAGTTCTAAATATGGTCATATTGTCAATCAAAGGTTCTTATGTCGAACATGCATTTATTAAATAATTCAAATATCTGTAAGATTGTAAAAGGAAATCAATACAATATCGAAATAATGTGAAGAAAGGGTTATATTTTATGTTATTATAAAAACATTTTCCTATTTCTACATTTTCTTTTTTTTAAAAATCAACACTTTTTTTTAATCAAGAGAACACTAATGATGTGTTATCAATTATGGATTAAGGGATATTTTATCTCTTCGCCTTTCATTAACGTCCTTATTGGTTGGTCGTGTGTGTTATGTGTCTAAATGTATACTGTCTATATTTTTAAACAGGATTATTAATGATTACCGATAATCAGTGACTTATTGACATAGTCACTGTGTTGAGCAATAGCTAGCGTGTCGAACTTGGACTAAAGATGTTATATTAATTATCTGTAGGATTAACAAAATGAAATAAATACATTTTCGAAATTAATGTGAGAATAGGGTGAATATTTAATTTTCAAAACATTCTCCCAATAAAACAGTGTGTGTAAGACAATAACATAAATAAGGGAACAGTAAAGGCGTGATATCAATTATAGATTAATGGATATTTTAGAGATTGTCACTTTCATTGATTAGGCATCTTTAATTGAATTGTCATGTGTGTAATGTGGCTTTTTGTCTATATTTCTCAACAAACTAACGAAAAAAAAACGAAAATCACGTACAACTTTTGCTAAAATAAAAAAATAGAACAGATAACGTTCATGCTAGAACGTTTGTTCATAAGTTGGGTGTTAAATAGAATATATTAAACGAAACAAAATTTATTTCAGCCATTCAAATCGTGTATCGGAATTTCTTCGAAAAATGTGTTCAGAATGAGCGTCAAAAAACGATTGCATAAACGGAACAGCAAAAAGCAATCATAATGATTTCGCCCGAACGCGTTAAGAACAGATATGAACGTGAACGGAGAGGATTGAATTGGATCGGATTGAAGTGTAAACGCAAAATGTGTCCTTTTTATGATGTTCTTAACCGTAACCGCTCAAAAACTCGGTCACCAAGTCAAATTTGAGATATACTTGTTTAACACGCTGGAGACTGCCTTTTTTTGCTTCAGCAACTTAGAACCTTGTTAGAATGTATGTCTTAATGATATTAAAGGCATGTTCGAATATGGATCATGTCGGGAGGAAATCTAGGTCACAATGTCTAATTGAAGGAATTTCTTGTTAACTTTAGACCGCATTTTCAACTTGAATTAATGTATGTTTTATATCGAGGTAAGAATTAAATATAGGTCACTAGGCCATATTGAGGGAAAATAATGTTACAGTCTGGAAGCAGTATTTCTAACTTGAGCCTGATGAACTTTTGTCAAAAGGATCGTCCTGTGATGATACCTAAGCCAAGTTCGAAAATCTACATGATCGCAACATGATATATTGTCATTGACTATGTGGTTGTCTTAACTCAGCTGAGCGATCCAAGGCCACTATGGCCCTCTTGTTTCAGCTATATCACGTGTTTCCTTGATAATTTATAAGTACTACTGGTCCATTTATCCTGACACTAGTCAGTCAATACTTGCTTACCCCACAACCCTAAACGGCAAGGAGAGCAGCCATTACTACCATTTTTAAATTTATTGGTATAACCCGGCCTGGGATTGAACCAGCCACCTCCTGCATCTGAGACGGTCCCTTTATCACTACACCACCAAGGTGGTGCAAAATTTGTAGAAGCCATCTTTATCTGTTGAAACCTACGACAGTCCTAGTAAAAGCCGTATGTTTGGTCGAAAGACAACAAAATGGCGGCATCGGCAAAGAGGTCAAAAGAAGTTCAAATGTCATCTTCTCTTAATCCACCTAACTATTAACAACTCCTCTGATAGTCTTTTTTCAAACATTATAGAAATATTTAAATTGTATCTCTATTAATGCTTGCTGCGGCATCAGAAAAGGGAATCAAATGTCGAACAGAGGCGTAATAGACCGACTGTATAAGGGAAATGGTTGAGCAAATTTGTGACCTACATAATTTGTTCTAACCATGAAGGTAGTCGCCAGGTGGCATAAGAATAGGGCTGAAATGAACAAATTCTCCCCTGATAGTATCAGATACACATTTGCTTCTATACAACCAAGCAGATGATCAATTAAAGGTCATATTGTCACTTTTTTTAAAAGATATATCATTATAAATTTGTCATAAATTTTCTAAAAGTCGTTACTTTATTATTTTCTGTTCGTAAAAATAGACGAAAGTAATTCAAAACATTGTATGATCATTCATTAGACATGAAATGAAGATTATCATCGTCTAGTCATTTACTTTTAAAGTCATTTTGTATGAACAAAGAATGATTTTTAAATTTGTTTATAATCATTTTACGTATTTTTTCATAAATAGTTAGCACCAATATAGAAATGTTGTCTTTTATATTGCTTGTTGAGCAAGTTATTACAATTTATATTTATCACTCTTGGTGTCAGCCAGGACTAGCTTAGGTATGCAGAGCATATTCTGACCCGCTATCATGGGAATCGAGCTCGGGACCTATTGTTGTAGATACACATCAAAAGGAATTAAGACCAATTTCGTGATGCATGTTCTTGGTGTTTATCGTACACTACTCTAATTAATTAAATGTTAATACATATTACAGAGATATTCAGAAAGTTTAATAATCTGGTTATCCTCACATATTTAAATATTCGTTTACGTTTTACCTGACTGGCAAAACTTCGTGTAAGACTCTTACAATTTGTAAAGATCTTAAAAAAGGATAAATAAATATGTGTTCAACAGGGCAGTTGTATAAACATTGTTGTACAATAAGACATTCATTCAAGATAAAACCCATGTCTACTTCCTTTACAGTAATATTTTTTTAACAATTTTTCTACCTGAAACGACGTCAAGAACTCTGTGGCAAATATAATTGACATCTCAATAAAAGACAGTACAACTATTGAATAAAGTCAACCGAGTTAATTTCTCATTATGAGCACCTTCTTCTTTTGTCACAATGTTTTCAAAATTCGTTTGCAGTAAATGCGTCAACATGCGTCTAAGTGGGAAGAAGTTTAGGGTTATATCATTTCCCCCTTAGTGTTATCTGTTCCCAGTATCTTAAAAAGCACGTGCGTAATCATATCACACATGAACATTCAAAATATTTAAATCGTAAATGCTACTTTGGGTGTCGTCTTCGTTTAAACCTGAGCGGCATTATGGATAAATGATTTAATTATATTTTCTTGTTTCAACAGGTATTTCCTTAATACTATCTTCCCTTTTTCAAGGAAGTACATTTTACAAAAGCTACACTTTTCATCAAGGTTTCAGTTTTAAGGCTTAAGTGGTCAAACAATACATTTACATTATATGATATTCTCGGTTTTGATGCACCTATACACTGTGCATATGTCACATACTACGCTTTTAGTAAATGATTTCTCTTTTCGTCGTTTGTCCAACCGTCCGTCTGTCTGGCTGTCTGTCTGGTTGTCTGTCTGTATATATGTCTGTCTGTAAGTATGTATGGTTGTATGTCTGTCTGTATGTTCTGTCTCTCTGTATGTATGTATGTCTGTATGTCTGTATGTATGTCTGCCTGTCTGTCTGTCTGTATGTATGTCTGCCTGTCTGTCTGTCTTTTTGTGTGTCTATCTGTATAAACGTGATGATCTAAATGTTGTAAACGACATCTTTCCTAAACAACTGACGTTGATTATTGTGGCATTAGAAAGAGGGAAAGACCAAACACATCTACTTTAAATCTGTTTTTTAGATTTCCATATAATTTAGTAGAATATCCTTTAGGTGACCCTCTACACACATATGCAGCCATATTGATTAGTTGAAGAACATATATCGAGTCGAAAAAATGCAAAGAATATTCCTCGCCAAACCACATTTGAATTATGCATCTGATTGTCAGATTCCAAAATTATTTGACCAAATAAATTCGTTAGTTGGCCCGCTACTAAAATTATTCAAGCCCTATTGATTGGTTTCAAAAACATCAGCAATGTTCGTTATGTGACACTCTGCAAAAGTTGTACAAACCGTTTTAATTGTCTGGAAAGTATATCTGCCAGCGACTGTAGTCATTACACAGATTCAGCGCACCGTAAACGATGCTAGGTTAACAAGAGTAAATAATAGATAAACTGACAGACGTGTGATCGCATTATATTCCTGATAGAATATACCATTAAACTGCGTATCTAACGATTTATCAACAATAACAGTAGTACAGAGAACCGATACCACGTTACTTTACATTACTACAATTACTTACAAGTGGCACTTACATTTAAGAGAAAACTCTTGAAAAAATTGATATATAATTTCTTTATAATTCAATTTACGATGGCTACCACGTCAAACGATATTCAGTCTTTGAATTGTTTTTGCAACAGTTGGTTTGGTTTTAATTTCTCTAAAGGATGGCTACTATATCTTAACTGTTTCAGGTAAAAGTCGGATACAACGTAGACCGATCTTCAGTCCGTGAACTATTATTTCAAGCAGTTTTTTTTCCTTCAGAACGATGGATACCATCTCTAAACTGATTGAATTAAATGCGGTTATCACGCCATAATTAGATACTGGTAATATACATGATACCATGAGTTATCATGAATTTACAGTTGAGGATATATGACGGATACCACGTCATAATAAAGGATATAATATGGATAGTATGAATATGATTTATAAATGCGTTACACGCTATAAAGAGGAAACATTAAAAAATACTAAATGATTGACATTTAGAAAAACCTTTCGAAATAAAAAAAATGACAAAGTTAGCTGGATACCACGGCAACTGTAAGCACTTACAGGAAGGACATTATGTTTGATTCCGCATATTGTCATCATATTTACCGATAACACGTCAAACAAGTGCTTATACGCAGGAAAATATTCTTCAGAAAAAATTTGAGGCTGTGTTGGCAGAAAGCTAGGGCGAAAGTATTTATGAGCATGCGTCTTTAAATAACTTATGTTTTCATATATTTGGCGCATTTGCGTAACACCACCAATTCGTCAGCAGATATATTGGGGAGGAGCCAGCTATCGGAGGGCAAAAGCTGACTGAAGATATTAAAAGTCATCCGCGCGAAGTCACGTCCTTAAAAAATGTATAATTCCCAAGACGAGGAAGACCGCCTCAGTTGGTTAATATCCATTGTGAAATAGGCCTAGATTGATTGATGTTTTACGCCGCTTGCAACAATAAATATCAAGTCAAGTCAATTCAAAAGTTTTTAGTAAAGAAAAACATTACAAGTTTTTTATAGTCCTTCAAGGGGGACAACCAACATCATAAGAAAAATGTAATAAATTGTTAATCTTTTTTTAAACAATGTAGATAGGAATTTTATACATAATTGTCATTTTCTTTCTGGCAAATAATGAAAGCCCTGAATGTAAATGTAGCCAACTTGCTCATATCATGGCGTTTCTTTGACAATAGCGACGATTGTGGTGTGGAGCTGGACTTGGGGCTGGAGCACATATCCTTGTTAAATTTTGGTTAGTTTATACTTAGCGAGCGTGATTCATTAAAATGGATATAAATTCCATCTTTACAGCCTTAACTCAGAAACTACGTGATTGTAAATAACCAATGAAGCGTAAAGGTAGATGAATTGTTGTTTTATATATGTATCTTCAAAGCTTCTTATGAAATAAACATATGCGTCTTATTGCTAATGAAATACATATTCCAATGCAACATACATAAATTTAAGGTTTTCAATCATCATGCCAATGTCTAAATTATCACAATATTTCTTCTCGAAGCTGTATGATTATTGCGTCATTACTAGAAGTATGCTTTTTAAGAACAGTAAAGATCGAATTATCGCCCAGGTCTTACAAAGAAAAAATGTGGGATACTAATTGACATGGCTAAACGTCTGTGGATTATTTGACGTTGACGATATGCCGTATTTTGTCTTCCCTTACATGCAATACGCTAATCGTCTAAAGTATTATTAAGTCTACGTCTGATTATGTATTTCATATCAATACTGTCTTTTGCTATAGCCACTTGCCACACCAATAGCATTCTATTTTTAAATTGACTATTGAACAAATATTGCCACATCAATATCATTCTATTTTTAAATTGACTATTGAACAAATATTTAAAAGGCATTAATCATTTGTACATAAGCTTTGAGAACATATTATTGTTGAAAACATGCATCTGGAAACACAAATATTTATGGTTTTAATTCAGTAGATAACTTTGCATGTTGAACAAAAGTAGGTTACTTCCGTGAGATTGCCGGACACACTCGAGTCAAATACCGAAATCATGCTTAGTATTGGCGAAAGGATCCGATTTCAAGCCTTCTTTTCGCTTTTCCTCTTGGATAACTAAATATCCCGCCAAGAAATATCTAATATGTTGATGTTTTACAAAAGAATATAAGTAACACTTATGCAGACACTTAAACACATAGGAATTTAAAATTAATTCAGCAGAGTAAAGCGAAATTGATTTTCTTCTAATCTAATTATGGCGTAGGTAAGCATAAACACATTATTGTGTAAATTGGAAATGACCATTTTGCGCATTTTCTATTTTCTGATTTTCTGATTAATTTTGTTTAAAAGCGCAAACAAACGAAGACAACTTCAAAATAAACACGTATACCCTTTGCAGTAAGCATTGCTTATCCTAACAACATGTTTGCATTTATACTACAAAGTAATGATAAGTCAATGTCAATCCCATAATTTCTAACTCTAAATCAACCCTTCCTTATACAGATAGTATACCTGTTCAGTAAGGTATTAAATCGTCTGTTTATCAATTCTTTTAAATGAACAACAAATGAGTGTTGTGTCGCAAATTAATCACCGGTCTGTGTACAGAAAGTATTTAGGTTCGGGGTATGCGATTATGTATGCCGTGGCCTTAGACGTTTGAATCGTCTTTTGTTTTTGTCATTTTTGATTTTTGACAATTACCACGGCCGTCAACTATCTGACTTCAATATCGACTTTCTCTTTCTCTCTCTCTCTCTTCTCTTTCTCTTTCTCTCTCTCTGTCTTTCTCTCTCTCTCTCTCCTTCTCTCTCTCTCTCTCTCTCTTTTTCTCTCTCTCTCTCTTTCTTTTTCTCTCTCTTTCTCTCTCTTTCTCTCTGTCTTTCTCTCTCTCTCTCTTTCTCTCTCTCCTCCTCTCTCTCTCTCTCTTTCTCTCTCTCTCTTTCTCTCTCTCTCTATCTCTTTCTCTCTCTCTTTCTCTCTCTCTCTCTTCTTCTCTCTCTCTCTTTCTCTCTCTCTCTCTCTCTTTCTCTCT
>JASEVX010000014.1:13565393-13628481 GCA_031761405.1 Serripes groenlandicus | reverse complement strand
TAACAAGATTTTCCCTCAATTTGGCCTGGTGACCTAGTTTCTGACCCAATATGACCCATATTTGGACTTGACCTAGATATAATTAAGACAAACATTACTGACCAAATTTCAAGGCTGCTGCAGCAAAAAATGCGGCATCAAAAGTGTTAACAAGATTTTCTTCAATTTGACCTAGTGACCTAGTTTTGACCCGGCATAACCCATATTCAAACTTGACCCTAGATATTTTTTAAGACAAACATTTTGACAAAATTTCAAACTGCTGAAGCAAAATGCGGCCTCTGGAGTGTTAACAAGATTTTCCCTTCAATTTGACCTAGTGACCTACTTTTTGACCCAACGTGACCATGTTCAAATTGACCTACATATCATCAAGACAAACATTCTGATAAAGTTTCAATATGCTCAAGTTGAAAATGTGGCCTCCAGAGTGTTAACAAGATTTTCCTTCAATTCGACCTAGTGACCTAGTTTTTGACCTCATATCGCCCAGTTTCGAACTTGTCCAAGATTTTATGGAGATGAACTGTTCTGATAAACTTTCATGAAGATTGGATGCAAAATGTAGCCCGTAGAGTGTTAACAAGCTCAAATGTTGACGAAGGACGACGGACGACGCACGTGTGATCACAATAGCTCACCTTGCACTTCGTGCATAGGTGAGCTAAAAAAGGGCCATAACTTGCATAAAATGCAGGATAGAGTTATAATACTTATACTCTACATAAGTGTGATAGTTTGGTAGGGTTGTATAAAGTTTCAATGCAATGCATCTAGTAATACTGGACTCTAATTTAGTTGCACGCAAAACTTAAACCAGAATTTCTAAGTAAAAAAGGGCCAAAACATGCATAAAATGCAGGATAGAGTTATCTATCTTGATAATCTACATAGGTGTGATAGTTTAGTAGGGTTGTAGAAAGTTTCAATGCAATACATGTATTAATTAAGTCTTGCATGCAAAAACCTTAACAAAGTGTGACATGGACGCCGTCGCCAGGGTGAGGTAGTATAGTTCTCATATTCTTCGAATAGTCGAGCTAAAAACGACAGTATAATCACTAATATGCTAATTTGCTTATTTAACACCTTATGTAAATGTGAAGCCATTTTATCACATCTTCACAAATGCTGTTTCTATTCTATAAAATACTTATAAACATGATACAAATCGAATATGCTTACCGGTACTTACCAGAATATATGTAAGATGTTCTAGAAGTCTTATAACTGCCACTTTGTCTGGCATGAAATGATTACTGTTACAAATGTATGTTTCTCCTGAAAAAAGAAAATAAATCTCACAAAGAAATAGGTCATACATTTATTAACATAAACAATTTCAATAATTCAAATAGTGATGGAAATAAAATGACTCTTCAATGATATAACATAGATTATATCGTAGAACCTTCCAATTTCGTGATCTATCTTAGTTCCTCACGTCATTATTTTCATCCCTTTTCTCCAATTACTTTATATACGCCGTCTATTGAGACGTGTGTTTAAATACTATTTTCTGATGTCTCAAGATTCATTTAGTACTTGACAATGTAGTTTACTTTTAGGTGTTTATGTTACACAAACTTAGGAGACCCGTAGATAAGTGTAAAACAATGAGTTTGTTGTGAATGTCGACTATTGCCTATTGTGTTTTAGACCATTCCTTTTGATCAGTTGCCATAAAACTTCGGTTCCCAGTTAGAGGAACCAGCCAAACATGTGATTATTAATTTATAACATGACCAGTTGCAGACGTGTGTTGACTTAGACTGATGACTGAGACAAGACAAGACTCTCTAAGACCAAGCAAATGATAATATATACAGGTTATAGTGTTAGCTTCGTGGAATGACAGACGTTTCTCCCGCAAACCGTTTCCTCCCAAGACATTTCCTCCCAAGACATTTTCCTCCCAAGACATTTCCTCCCAAGACATTTCCTCCCAAGACATTTCCTCCCAAGACATTTCCTCCCAAACCGTTTCCTCCCAAGACATTTCCTTCCCAAGACATTCTCCCAAACCGTTTCCTCCCAAGACATTTCCTCCCAAGACATTTCCTCCCAAACCGTTTCCTCCAAGACATTTCCTCCCAAGACATTTCCTCCCAAACCGTTTCCTCCCAAGACATTTCCTCCAAGACATTTCCTCCCAAGACATATCTCCAAGACTTTCCATCCAAGACATTTCTCCAACCGTTTCTCCCAAGACATTTCCTCCCAAACCGTTTCCTCCAAGACATTTCCTCCAAGGACATTTCCTCCCAAGAACATTTCCTCCCAAGACATTTCCTCCAAGACATTTCCTCCCAAGACATTTCCTCCCAAACGTTTCCTCCCAAGACATTTCCTCCCAAGACATTTCCTCCCAAGACATTCCCTCCCAAACGATTCCTCCAAGACAGTTTCCTCCAAGACATTTCCTCCAAACCGTTTCCTCCCAAGACATTTCCTCCAAGACATTTCCTCCAAGACATTTCCTCCAAGACATTTCCTCCAAGACATTTCCTCCCAAGACATTTCTCCCCAAACCGTTTCCTCCCAAGACATTTCCTCCCAAGACATTTCCTCCCAAGACATTTCTACCCAAGACATTCCTCCCAAACCGTTTCCTCCCAAGAACATTTCCTCCAAAGACATTTCCCTCCCCAAAACCGTTTCCTCCCAAGACATTTCCTCCCAAGACATTTCCTCCAAACCGTTTCCTCCCAAGACATTTCCTCCCAAGACATTTCCTCCCAAGACATTTCCTCCCAAGACATTCTCCCAAGACATTTCCTCCAAACCGTTTCCTCCCCAAGACATTTCTCCAAGACATTCCTCCCAAGACATTTCCTCCCAAGACATTTGCTCCCAAGACATTCCTCCAGACATTTCTCCAAACATTTCTCCCAAGACATTTCCTCCGAAGACATTTCCCCCCAAAACCGTTTCCTCCCAAGACATTTCTCCCAAACCAGTTTCCTCCCCAAGACATTCCTCCCAAACCGTTTCCTCCCAAGACATTTCCTCCCAAACCGTTTCCTCCCAAGACATTTCCTCCCAAGGACATTTCCTCCCAAGACATTTCAACCCAAGACATTTCCCTCCCAAGAACATTTCCTCCCAAGACATTTCCTCCCAAACCGTTTCCTCCCAAGACATTTCCTCCCAAGACATTCCTCCCAAGACATTTCCTCCCAAAACCGTTTCCTCCCAAGACATTTCCTCCCAAGACATTCTCCTCAAGACATTTCTCCAAGACATTTCCTCCCAAGACATTTCCTCCCAAACCGTTTCCTCCCAAGACTTTCCTCCCAAACCGTTTTCCTCCCAAGACATTTCCTCCCAAGACATTTCCTCCAAAGACATTTCCTCCCAAGACATTTCCTCCCAAGACATTTCCTCCAAGACATTTCTCCCCAAACACGTTTCTCACAAGCATTTCCTCCCAAGACATTTCCTCCAAGACATTTCCTCCCAAACCGTTTCTCCAAGACATTTCCTCCAAGACATTTCCTCCCAAACCGTTTCCTCCCAAGACATTTCCTCCAAGACATTTCACCTCCCCAAGACATTTTCCTCCAAGAATATTCCCTCCCAAGACATTTCCTCCCCAAGACATTTCCTCCAAACCGTTTCCTCCCAAGACATTTCTCCAAGACATTTCCTCCAACCGTTTCTCCCAAGACATTTCCTCCCAAGACATTTCCTCCCAAACCGTTTCCTCCAGACATTTCCTCCCAAGACATTTCACTCCCCAAACCGTTTCCTCCAAGACATTTCCTCCAAGCACATTCCTCCCAAGACCTTTCCTCCAAGACATTTCCTCCCAAGAATTTCTCCAAACCGTTTCCTCCCAAGACATTTCCTCCCAAACCGTTTCCTCCCAAGACATTTCCTCCAAGACATTTCCTCCCAAGACATTTCCTCCCAAGACATTTCCTCCCAAACCGTTTCCCTCCCAAGACATTTCCTCCCAAGACATTTCCTCCAAACCGTTTCTCTCCCAAGACACTTTCCTCCAAGACATTTTCCTCCAGACATTTCCTCCCAAGACATTTCCTCCCCAAGACATTTCCTCCAAGACATTTCCTCCAAACCGTTTCTCCCAAGACAATTTCCTCCCAAGACAATTCTCCCCAAGACATTTCACTCCAAGACATTTCCACCCAAACCGGTTTCCTCCCCAAGACATTTCCTCCCAAGACATTTCCTCCCAAGACATTTTCCCCCCTTCCCCCAAGACATTTCCTCCCAAGCATTTCATCCCAAGACATTTCCTCCCAAACCGTTTCCTCCCAAGACATTTCCTCCCAAGACATTTCCTCCCAAGACATTTCCTCCCAAACCGTTTCCTCCCAAGACATTTCCCTCCCAACGACATTTCCTCCTCAAGCACACTTTCCTCCCAAACCGTTTCCTCCAAGACATTTCCTCCTCCAAGACATTTCCTCCAAACCGTTTCCTCCCAAGACATTTCCTCCCAAACCGTTTCCTCCCAAGACATTCTCCCAAGACATTTCCTCCAAGACATTTCCTCCCAAACCGGTTTCCTCCCAAGACATTTCCTCCCAAGACATTTCCTCCCAAACGTTTCATCCCAAGACATTTCCTCCAAACCGTTTCCTCCAAGACATTTCCTCCCAAGACATTTCCTCCCAAGACATTTCCCTCCCAAGACATTTCACCCCCAAAATTGGGAGGGAAACGTCTGCAGTAGGCATTTATATATATAGAAAGTGAGAGGGGTCACTACACCTTATAGTAGTCTAGATAAACAAGTATGAATATTTTTATATATTTAGTTTAAATGTAAATTACACTTTGTTAAGGGTTTTGAAGTAAAAATAATTTTCTTTAATGATGTTGCTAAGTCATATTAATGGTAATTAGCATGTTTGCATTTAAAGTATGTGCAGAACTTGTTGGCTGAGTGTGGCCAAGTACTTTGGACCTGTGTGTGATTGCTGTAGGTCCGAGTCAGCCAGTGGTCCAGATCACACGGCTTGTAGTGACTTTATAATCATGATGAAGACAGTTGAGTAATACTATGTGATGTGTGTACTGTTATTAGTTAAGGTGCAATTATTTTTGATATTTGTGTCATATTAAGATAGATGATATTTTTAATCTTCCTTAAAATACTTCAGAATTTTTTCTCTGTAAATATGTAATATTATGTGTATATTTAAAAGCAGATGCATTTTTAAGTTATACTTTTGTAATATTGCCATCTTTTAATTAAAGTTTCAAGATAGACATTTTAAACTTGGACTTTAACAAACAACAGTGGACAGAAATTAAATTCATTTTTCTTCTTTGTTAACATATTATGACATTTTCAAACTTGACCTAAGGATTTATTTTTGCTGTTAATATGTATATTATTGTATAATAAATATATAAAAAAATCATGTTTTAATTTCTAAACTAAAATAATAAAATGTTCCTTATTTTGTACTGTTTTGCTTTGTTGAATGAAATAGTAGGTACCTAAAAGAAATTGTGCAATTATGGCCTGGAAACTCAGCTTCAGCAGGTCAATAAAATCTAGAAATAGTGATACAACAGAAATCTATTCCCTATTTCAAAGGTGGAATTTCTGAGGCCCCCATCCTTGAATGCTTACTGTATCAATCAATTATATAATTAAAATAGTGTTGATTGGATTAATACCTGGAAATGGAGAGTAGGACACCTTTAAACATAATAAAGGCAGAATACTTTGCAAATTCCAATTTCTTTCATTTCAGTTTAATATTTATATATTGTCAGAATATTTACATTTAACTAAATTGAAGTTATTTGATAACTTTTCCTTACTATTTTCACTTAGTAATCTTATTCTAAGATAATTTTCTCACATTACAAGTATTCACTGAGACATAAAAATACTTTCAAACTCACAATATATCATGTTTTATCTGATTGAAAAAGTAATTTTAATCACAAACATAGGTAATTATGTTATTCTTTCATTACAATTTAAAATTTACCTCATATTAAATTATTGTAATGAAACTATCAAATAATTCATTTAATAAACTGTTACATTCATACATGTAACACAAATTCTATTTTAGATCAAATTCATCAATATTTTAACACAATGTCACATATATTTGTAGTCTCAATATTTCGCCGTTACATATAACATCGCATTTAGAGTACAGAATCTGGACTAATATATTTGGTGTCAAAATCATTTTGGGAGGGAACCGTCTACAGGTATATAACTTTGGGGGGGGGAAACGTCTTTGGAGGAAATGGTTTGGGGAAGGAAAACGTCTACAGGGAGGAAACAGTTTGGGGCGGGGGGGGGGGGGGGTGGAGGGGAAACGTCTGGTTTCCGCTTCGTGTGAGTGAGACACAACAAGTTGTTAGGACTGTGTTGGGAAATTGGTGAAATAATTATTAAGAAACAAATCACACAACAATAACAACCGAAAATAAAACATTACTTTTTAATGATTTTTATAGTTATAATACAATTGGGTATAGATAATACAAGAAATCACTTATCTGATATTTCTAAAAGGTTCTGTGTCCAAATGTCTTGCTATCCGAATTGTCTTACACTTGTGTACTTGTGAAATTACCGTTTAAAAAACAAAACTACAATAAACTAAAAAAGCACGATGTAACCCGGCTCATTATAACAGTCTTTCCACGTAGCTATATCCACTCGCATTAAAGATATAGAATAGTAACGTTACAAGTCCGTTTAAAGCACGCTTTTCAAGATCATCGTGAACATATCCCGTTAAAGAGCTAAGAAGGGAGGCAATCCTTACCGAACGACGTATTTGTCCTCTTTTCTGTCATTCCATGCACGATATATGTTTTCTTTGGTTGTTTTGTTGTGTATGTTAAATTGATGGTTTTGACATCTTTGCCATGTGTAGCATATGTAAAGTGTAAGTGTAATGTTCTAGACTAATGAAAATGTATGTGTTTTTTCTCGTCGACAATGTATACAGGGACACAGATAAGATATTATCTACGTCCCTTGATGTATACTAGTTCAGGTCCAAAAAGGCCAATTACCAGAAAGGGCAATTACCAGAAAGACCGAATCTTAACAAAGGTGAATTAGGAGTTAACGAAGATAATTAATTGAATGTTTGTGAACACTTTTTATAATGGAGAATCCTACTTATTAATTTTTGGATTGGCGTGTAATTGGATCTCAGGCTTTCTCACTATGTTTCGATTTGACCCATACGACGTTCCCACAATGTATTCAAAACTTCGAAGCTGTTATGTTTAGCCAGGGACACTATATTAATATAGTGTCCCCTGGTTTAGCATATCATTAAGAGTGATAATAAACCTGTGTCGTTTAACATCTTCACTTTCTACAATAGTTTAAAGTGATTGTTCGTTCTTTTCCCTTTTACCACAATGTTTCGATTTGACCCATACGACGTTCCAATACTGTTATTTATGCATCGGTGTCAAATGAATAATACTAGAAATACCTAGTAAATGCAAATTAAAAAATATCATGATCAAACTGAAATATTGTTGAAAACTGCTCAAAATATCATTCAAACAAAGAAAATAATCATCAGTTTGCTTTTGCTGGTATGGTATTTTACTCTACTTTTAAACTGTAGTTATATATCGCCGTTTTCTTTGTTGTGTACCATTTGCACTGGTATCTTTATTCAGAAATCAGCGAGTCAGTCGTTGTGATTCCCCAACAGTCCTTAGTACCAGGGAAGGGAGGCAAAGTCACAGCTACCATTTTTAACGTATTTGTATGACCCGGTCGGGGATCAAACCCTCGACCTTATCAATATACCAAAGAGGCTGTTTTTTCCCGAATGAATAAACAATTCTATCACTAAATTTCAAAAAGACACAATTAACGTTCTAAAATCAATTGTTTCCGTGACGCCTTTAAGTCGTCTGCAGCATATGTGTCAAATTGCGTCTGCATGTCGGAATACATTTAATCCGTTTTGCATTATGAATGTGTTCCGAATTTAGCGAAATGATATCTAAATGCAACCCTTTACCCGGGAAGTATGTTGAATGGTGCACTGATGCGGGAATTCCGGGAAAACATTATGTTCTGAACTCGATATTAGAGAAAAAACATTTAAAACGCCGTTAATCTCCAAAAAATAAATTAATATAAATGCATCCACTTATTAGCATAACATAGGAGAATATGCGAGGGAAAACAGAGGGTCAGCAATTACAATGTTTACGTTACCAGTGGCGTCATTATTTATTCTTTCTTTCCCAATATGCCTTCACCTGCTACATTCTCTAACATATTCTTTACGTATTTTAAACTATTATATTTATCTTTCAATCTAATTATTTTACTCTCGTTTGTTCAAAATTAGAAAAGCCTTATAATGTAGAAACGTATCAGCTGTAACGTTTAAGATCGCTATATGTTGTTGATCAATATAAAAAAACATTTCATACGTTTACTATGACAACATTTAGAAGTAAATGGCTAACTGTATTTTGCGGAACGGAACGGAACGGAACAAAACGGAACGGAACAAGTGATGGGGCACCAGACAGGGAATATCTGTTTCCATACTTATATATTGTACCTGCGTTTTAATCAACATTTAGTAATATCTTGTTCAGGAGGGGCATACTGTTATTAACTGTCCCTTGTATGAGTCGACGTAAATACATAAATAATAAATCAAAGTTGTGTCTTTAATCACGTATGCATGTCTTTACTGTCATACGATAGAAATATCTATCATGTGCGGAGTTAAATCTATAACTCTGTGAAAGCTAGTGAGAAATAATCGGTAGATATTCATGAAGAACTGGTCAAACTAAAACCCATAGGAAGTGAACTTTGATTTACCTCCAGACGTCACTATTATGCACAGGTTACAAGTAATGAATAGTTCAATATTCCAGTTGCAACGGGGATGTATGAGCCAGCGCATGAGAAACGCTAAAAGTTGGCTTCTGTGAACAGTATATAACATCAAGATTAGCTAGTGCAAACGCACAGTCTGGTCAATATCTACTGTTGATACATGTTAATTCGAACCCATAGCAGGGGAACTTTAATTTACCTCTAGACGTCACTATTATGCACATGTTACAAGTAATGAATAGTTCTGTAGGTCGTTGTTCCGTTCCGTTCCGCAAAATACAGTTACCCACACAGGTAACTGTATAATGCGGAACGGAACGGAACAGTATATATATATATATCTTTATATTAATTGTTGAAAGAATAATTACATTATAAGTAGTTCATTATCAAATGAATATTGTCAGTGTGCGTATACCACGTGACTTTGACGTCACAAATGCTAAGGTGCACAGAAATATTTTACTTCGGTTTAGAAGAAAAAAAAAGATAACTTTTTTATTTCTTCATCATTTTTAATGAAACATGGCGCAATCTACGTCGCTTACAGAGCCCTATCTCCGGTTTTTCAACGGAGTTGGATAAGTGGTTTAGTTTCTGCAAACACTTCGATGAACCTTTTCTCAAAATGTACCAATATCGCCGACAGCCGGAGCATTAACCAAACTGGATTTTGAGAACAGGTTCGTCGAAGTGTTTGAAAAAACTAGACCACCAATCAAACTCCTGTAAACAACCGGAGATAGGACACTGTAAGCGGCGTAGAAACTTTGATTTACCTCTAGATGTTACTATTATGCACATGTTGCAAGTAATGAATAGTTATGTATTTCATTGTTCCGTTTCGTTCCGCAAAATACAGTTACCCACACAGGTAACTGTATAATGCGGAACGGAACGGAACAATATTAATGGACTCTGTACCAGTTCAAATCCAAATATTAAACATATATGTTATAACAACGTGCATACTAGTGACGGTGTTATAGGATTATGTATTAAAATGTTTTGTCATCGGTTTTGTGAATGATGGTGAGTGTTCGGGTCCGTTGTTTTTAGTGTCTAACTTTGTTGAGTAGAAAATAACAGCAAACTCGCTATGGGTTATTTCATGTAATTTTGTTCGTAACCACACAATGCATTCACCCGACAAACCCATAACAGAAGAAAACAACGACCTTCAGAACTATTCATTACTTGTAACATGTGCATAGAAGTGACGTCTAGAGGTTAATCAAAGTTCCCCTGCTATGGGTTCGAATCAACATGTATCAACAGTAGATATTGACCAGACTGTGCGTATGCACTAGCTGATCTTGATGTTAGTAATGACTTTCCCTCCTTATCGCTCAGTGTTGTGGGGTTAGCATGACGACTGACTCCCTGGTGTCAAGATAAATAGACAAGTAGTGCTGGTAACTTACCCATGAAACGCCGTGATATAACTGAAATATAGTGTTGAATGTAGCGCAAAACCCCAAACAAACATTGCATTCATTGAAACGGAACGACCTATAAAACTATTCATTTCTTATAAAGATGTGCATACTAGGAACGTCTAGCGGTAAATTAAAGACCATTTACCTAATGGTTGGAATATATATATATATTGTTCCGTTCCGTTCCGTTCCGCATTATACAGTTACCTGTGTGGGTAACTGTATTTTGCGGAACGGAACGGAACAATGAAATACATAACTATTCATTACTTGCAACATGTGCATAATAGTAACGTCTAGAGGTAAATCAAAGTTCACGTGCTATGGGTTCGAGTAACCCCCCCCCCCCCCCCCCCCCTCAACACCAAAAAAAAAAAAATATTCGCAAAATGCATTCACAAAACACAACACACGTATAACGATTTAGTTAATTGATTCTGCATGCTTTAGATTCTTACCTTTTTACAATATTCATTTGAGAATGAACTACTGATAATGTAATTATTCTTTCAACAATTAATATAAAGATATATATATATATATATTGTTCCGTTCCGCATTATACAGTTACCTGTAGCCACAGAAGCCAACTTTGAGCGTTTCTCATGCGCTGGCTCATACATCCCCGTTGCAACTGGAAGATTATTATAACAGCGTAAAACCGAAATAACCAATAAATGAATATTCCTCCTGCACGTTGAACTGTCACTGTCACGTGACTGCTAAGTTAGAGAGCACTCTTTACTTCTACAAATGTGTGTTAATCAACCAATCAGATGTTTTAACGCACATTCTGAGCACAGATTAAACCTTTATTGTTTCGAGCATGGGTGCGCATGCACTGGTATCTTTCACTACACGTGGTGTTACTAAAGCACCGCTTGCACATAGTCACTTTGACAAGCTTTGATCATCTTTCACAAATAGGTTCAAACATATGTGGCAAGACGGACTGTAACAAATAGAAAACTGTAGTGGGGAGTTCGATTGTAAACAGGTTAGAATACCTAGCATATCGATGTGAAAAATAAGTCTGGAGTTCGACCCCTGATTTGGTCGAACCTTTTCAGATAGGTTACAATTGCGCCCAACGGAAATAACCAATGGTAATGTAAGAGATTAGTAGTTGTTGAAACTGCAAAGGTTTCGAGGTAGAATTTTCATATAGAGGGAAACTTTGTAGAAGAGGGGTCTGTCACTTTTGTAGCTAATATGCAGATATGTGAATGTATAATGGAAAACTTATATTGCCTTGCCTTTCTACATAGCTAGCTTTTGTAGTGACGCGGACGAGTGTTCGCCTCTGGGACTAGATGACCATATTTCGAGCCCTAGTTCTTGTTAAAATGTGCAAAATAAGAACGTCTAGCGGTAAATCAAAGTTCACTTGCCTATTGGTTGGAATTATATATACATATATTGTTCCGTTCCGTTCCGCATTATACAGTTACCTGTGTGGGTAACTGTATTTTGCGGAACGGAACGGAACAACGACCTACAGAACTATTCATTACTTGTAACATGTGCATAATAGTGACGTCTGGAGGTAAATCAAAGTTCACTTGCTATGGGTTTTAGTTTGACCAATTCTTCATGAATATCTGCCGATTATTCCTCACTAGCTTTCACAGAGTTATAGATTTAACTCTGCACATGATAGATATTTCTATCGTATGACAGTAAAGACATGCATACGTGATTAAAGACACAACTTTGATTTATTATTTATTTATTTATTTATGTCGACTCATACAAGGGACAGTTAATAACAGTATGCCCCTCCTGAAACAGGTATTACTAAATGTTTATTAAAACGCAGGTACAATATATAAGTATGAAAACAGATATTCCCTGTCTGGTGCCCCATCACTTGTTCCGTTCCGTTTCGTTCCGTTCCGTTCCGTTCCGCAAAATACAGTTAGCCAAGTAAATAACTCACATTTTATACTAATGTATACTACATTAGTTTCTTTTAGTAATTCATATATTGTAAATATAAGTGTTCCAATAAGTACATGTGAAGCAAATATCATTTATTTCATATCATATATTTCATATTATATTTTTCATATTATATATTTTATCTTATTTTGATGACGGCTAGTTCACATACTCAAGTGTTTCAGTCATATCACGACGGCTAGTTCACATATTCAAGTGTTTCAGTCATATCACGACGGCTAGTACACATACTCAAGTGTTTCCTGGCTTTCGCACACAATTAGTCCACACAACATACTTGCTTTTCTTCATAGACTGTTAGCCCATTGATGGAATACGAAATCACGCTTGTCACAGTGACTCTTGTCAAAGGTCGGAAAGAATGTTGGCGGAGCTAGTGTTCAAACTCAAAACCCCTGGATAATATCATATTTTAATTTACAGGTCAGAAGATCTGAAGATAAAGATAGCTCTACAGACCATTGACTATCTGGATAAAGAACGAGAATACGTTCCTTGGGTAGCGGCCATGGCAGAGCTGGGTTATGTTGGGTCGATGCTGGAATGCCATCAATGTTACAACAAATCAGCGACAGACGACTTTAAAAGCATCTACAGGCAAAAGTAAAAAGAAACCACTGTATATCAATGAAAGTGTAATTGCTGAAAACTAAACTTTAAACATTGTGGGAAAATGAGAAATTATTCGTGCTCCAATATTTCTATCCATTCGTCACTATGGTTCATATGTCGTCTGTTTCTTATACATGTACTTCAAGAAGCTTGTACTCTTTAACTCGTGAACATTGTGGCTTAAGGTGATTTTGTTTACGCAATTTCTCCTTTTGCCATGTGAATCCGCTGTGGTCGAGTCGTTAGCGTCGAGGATTTCGAAACCGGGTGTCCCAGGTTCGATCCCGAGTCGCGGCACTACGGTCATGGTTAAGTGTTCTTGGACAAGGTACATTTTCTAGCCTAGTATTGGTTTGTTTACTTAGGGATCATGAATAAGTATACTGTAGCCGTGATATAACTGAAATAATGTTGAAAGCGGCTTCAAACCCCAATAAATAAATCCTTTTGACATAATGAATTTAAATGTGGTCTATTCAATATGCGTTAAAAATAGTCTATGTGTGTAAAAGGGTTGATAATGTTTCTTGGAACCCTATGTTACTTATAATCCCCCTGTGTAGATGCGGAATCTCACATTGATCTGTGTGTACAGAGTACTTGAAAGAATATTGACAAACGTATGTAAAATCTCGTATAATGAAAGTTTAATGCCTTGTAATGTTTTAAACATTGCATCAAAAAGAGAAATCACTCAATTTGAGCAATTTCTCTCTTTTCACAATGTTTTCAAACGTTGCCTATTTCTAATCTTTTAAATTCTTATAAACATTTTTTTTTTTAGATGTTGCAAAAGGAAACCTTTCTCGGTTTGGGAAGGGTTAAAACGTTTCTTATAACCCTCTTTGATTCATGATCTTTGTGGCAAAAGGAGAAATTGTTTCTTGTGTTGAGATGACTGCACAATGTGTATATGTAGCGCCATACATTGTAACGACAGGCATAGCCGAGTTATAACAGCTTACTATCCTAATTGCTAATTAGTGAGTAATGATTGTGTGATTAAATGAGAGTCCCGTCTTCTACGTATATCGCGACTGCACGGTGATCTCATGGCGCTCTAACCACACTCATGGGGTTCTTACTACACGTCTTCTACGTGTATCGCGACTGTTCGGCGATCTCACGGCGCTCTAACCACACTCATGGGGCTCTTACTACACGTCTTCTACGTGTATCGCGACTGTTCGGCGATCTCACGGCGCTCTAACCACACTCATGGGGTTCTTACTACACGTCTTCTACGTATATCGCGACTGCATGGCGACTTCACGGCGCTCTAACCACACTCATTGGTTTCTTACTACACGTCTTTTACGTATATCGCGACTGCACGGCGACCTTATAGCGCTCTAACCACACTCATGGGGTTCTAACTACACGTGTTCTACGTATATTGAGACTACACGGTGACCTCACGGCGCTCTAACCACACTCATGGGGTTCTTACTACACGTCTTCTACGTATATCGCGACTGCACGGCGACGTCATGGCGCTCTAACCACACTCATGGGGTTCTTACTACACGTCTTTTACGTATATCGCGACTGCAAGGCGACCTCACGGAGCTCTAATCACACTCATGGGGTTCTTACTACACGTCTTCTACGTATATCGGGACTGCACGGCGACCTCATGGCGCTCTAACCACACTCATGGGGTTCTTACTACGCGTCTTCTACGTATATCGCGACTGCACGGCGACCTCACGGAGCTCTAACCACACTCATGGGGCACTTACTACACGTCTTCTACGTATATCGGGACTGCACGGCGACCTCATGGCGCTCTAACCACACTCATGGGGTTCTTACTACACGTCTTCTACGTATATTGCGACTGCACGGTGATCTCACGGCGCTCTCACCACACTCATGGGGTTCTTACTACTCGTCTTCTACGTATATCGCGACTGCACGGCGACCTCATGGCGCTCTAACCACATTCATGGGGTTCTTACTACACGTCTTCCACGCATATCGCGACTGCACGACGACCTCACGGCGCTCTAACCACACCTAAGGTGTTCTTACTACACGTCTTTTACGTATATCGCGACTGCACGGCGACCTCATGGCGCTCTAACCACACTCATGGGGTTCTTACTACGCGTCTTCTACGTATATCGCGACTGCACGGCGACCTCATGGCGCTCTAACCACACTCATGGGGTTCTTACTACACGTCTTTTACGTATATCGCGGCTGCACGGCGACCTCATGGCGCTCTAACCACACTCATGGGGTTCTTACTACACGTCTTCTACGTATATCGCGACTGCAAGGCGACCTCATGGCGCTCTAACCACACTCATGGGGTTCTTACTACACGTCTTCTACGTATATCGCGACTGCACGGCGACCTGACGGTGCTCTAACCACACTCATGGGGATGTTACTGCACGTCTTCTACGTATATCGCGACTGCACGGCGAACTCACGGCGCTCTAACCATACTCATGGGGTTCTTACTACACGTCTTCTACGTATATCGCGACTGCACGGCGACCTCATGGCGCTCTAACCACACTCATGGGGTTCTTACTACACGTCTTCTACGTATATAGCGACTGCACGGCGACCTCATGGCGCTCTAACCACGCTCATGGGGTTCTTACTGCGCGTCTTCTACGTATATCGCGACTGCACGGCGACCTCGCGGCGCTCTAACCACGCTCATGGGGTTCTTACTACACGTCTTCTACGTATATCGCGACTGCGAAAGTGTTGAAAGTGGTGGTGTGTTATATGTTATTTGCTGTAAAGGTTCGCTTTATTGTACGTCGTTTTCGATAATATTTAAGTTATCTCACGGAGATCTCTTCACCTGTAAAGATAGTTTCTCGCAACAATACTTCGCATTAGTTGACATACGTGTAACAACAAAAGCATTGGTGATGTGGTAGAGTGTCTGCCTTTCTCAAGAAGGCCCCGAGTTCGAACCCGTTGATGAGCCGTATCTGCCGCTACAACTTTTTCAGGACAAGCCAAAGCAGACCTCGAGCTTGATCAATATACTCGTAAGCTGGAAGTTTGTATCGCAATCGATGGACTATAATACAGTTTATGTACAGTTCCAATGCTGAAGTGGTTAGACTATTATATTGTATTCAAAGTTGATATATCTATAAGAATGTGTTAGACTACCAGAGCCGAGAACCATAGCTGGATGCATGATTTGCTCATATCGGAATTGTTGTAAAATTCAAAAGTGGTGGTGTGTTATGTGTTGTTTGCTGAGGGATGCGCAGATAGGATAAGATCAATTAGGTAAGTGTAAACTATCTCGTTGAGTACTTGATGTTAACATACAGTATGGAAAGTAGAAGCATTCTTGCAAACAATAAACATAAATATTATCCAAGTTATTACCTTTTATTCAAAGTGGATATATCTATATACATGTACAAAAACGTATAATACACAAAAGTTAAATCTGCGCCGTCTGGCCAGTCTGTAAAGTACTGACTGTTTAATTCATTTTGTTATCTTGCCTTTACCAAAAACTTGACAAATCCATTAAAAACAAATTGTTAAACCAAAACCACACGACAACAGCGGTATTGTTAAAAGAGAATCATAATTAAAGTATTCTGCAACAAAAGGTTATTAAACTTAAATCGGAACAAATAACTTCTAATGGTCTAGATATTCGAAAGTGTATGTAAGTATGGTAGTTGTCATCTCATATCTATCATTTCATGTGATTCGAAACCCAGCTCGGCCAACATTCTTTTCGTCGTTTGACAAAAGTCATTATGACAAACGTCACTCGTCTTCTACCAATGGGCAAACAGTCTATGTGGAAACGCAGCCAGTTGCTTGGAAAGATCGTTGTGTGTAGTACTGGTGTGACAAAGCCAGGACACACATGAATAGGTGAACTGGCTGCCGTGATATGACAGAAAAATTGTTGAAAACAGCGTTAAAGACCAATCAATCAATCAGACTGATATATTGCTCACGAATTGCACAAATTAGTTCTACCCTCCGTTTCGCAAATACAACAAATTTGCAGCAGACGAAATTGAAAAAAACATAGGCAAATTTATTGAAAATATTTTTAACAGAAACGTTTAAATAAAGTTTAAAATATCGTGGCAGATGAAGTAATAGCTCATAATGAGCAACTGCTTCATTTGTCACAATGTTTTTAAAATGTGTCTGTTGCGGATGCGTTAAAAGTCATATATATCTCAGATATAAATATGATGATATCTGATTTATCTTTTGTTACTAATATCCCGCTACAAATATATAACATAATTATCAGCCATTATAAGACCTATATTGTATGTTTACTCAAGTTTGTAGACGTGCAACAGCGCACTATTACCTAATAAAGAATGACTACTGACATACAGTGTTTTGTCTGTGTTGTTATATAACACTGTCTGTGGACATATTAACCCATCTTTCCACTCTACTACAATACGTACGGGTGTACACGTCGGTGTTATCTGATGTATGTTTACTCAAGTTTGTAGACGTGCAACAGCGCACTATTACCTAATAAAGAATGACTACTGACATACAGTGTTTTGTCTGTGTTGTTATATAACACTGTCTGTGGACCTATTAACCCATCTTTCCTCCCTAATACAATACGTACGTGTGTACACGTCGATGTTATCTGATGTATGTTTACTCAAGTTTGTAGACTTGCAACAGCGCACTATTACCTAATAAAGAATGACTACTGACATACAGTGTTTTGTCTGTGTTGTTATATAACACTGTCTGTGGACATATTAACCCATCTTTCCTCTCTAATACAATACGTACGGGTGTACACGTCGGTGTTATCTGATGTATGTTGTGTGACCCCCACCCCACCACATAAATACTATCATCATCACCCAGAGTCAGACCGTATGGATTACCCAACTTGTCATGTTTATATATATTACACACTTTACCGTCCATACTCAAACTAGTTACTGTGTTCTGATACCAGTCTGAAACATACATTGTATCCCCGTCACTATTCACTGTAATGTACCCTGGACTACTAAACAGGTTCTGTCCTTTATCATCGTGTTTGAATGTTTGAAGAACTTTTCCCTCATTATTAAGGATTTTCACCGACGGATGTTCCCCAACAAACGTAACAAATAATTTACCTTTTCTATATGTAATTCCCTTACAAAATAACTCCATTGGTACCTTTTTTACTACTGACAAGTTTCCATCATAACGTAGAAACACTAAGTTTGTGTAACAGGTCACCACCAGAGTTCCCGGATCCGTACATGTTATATCGCATGGTGTATTGTCAAGTTTGATGTAACATGTAATGTTGTCTGATCGTAAGTCAACAACTTTAATAGAGTTATTATTACGGTCTGCTACAGCTAAAAGTTCATTGGACATCAACACACTTCCTCTTATCAAGACTCCTGCTTTGTCCGTTTTGTGTTTCATCTTAATATCCTTCAATAATTTGACTTTTGTTGGTTTAAAGATGTCTGTCTTCATGTTTTTTTTTTCATTTTGTGTTTGCTGATCTTCACCTCTTTCCTCTTTTCGTCTTAAACCTGACTTATCAATGGTAGGATTGTCTTCCTTTATTAGTCCTACCTCTGTCTGATCTCGTTTCGTAGTTCTTCTATTTCCATCATTTTTCATTCCCAACGATCCAAATTTCAGCGGCGATTTAAGTGTGTTCATAATGTCTTCATTGCGTGAAAATGCATACCTTCTCACAATGTTTTCTTGTGACATGCTTTTTGTTTCGTCATTGTAGTCTTTGACCTGAGTTCGAGCTTTCATGGCAGAAATGAATAACTGCTGGTTTTGTTTACAGTTTTCAAGAAATCCTAGAACGGATGATATATCCGACATGTCTACTAGATGCTTGTCGTATAGTGTATCCACGGATTCAATAGCTTTCAAATCTTCATTTTGTATTTGCTCAGCTTGCTGCATTAGTTCGTATTCTAAGGCATCGATTTTCGAATTTATTTCACTTCTAAATACCTGAATATCGGCTTTTAGTTGTCTGAAACAGTTGGTTACATCAATTGAGTCAGTTTGCTTTTTATTTTTATCTTCTGCAATTTGTTTTTCTATGTCTCTTATCTGCTTTAATAATAATTTATATTCTTGACTGGAGCTGAATCCCTTCGCCAAATCATCGATGTACTTTACACCGCATTGGCCATGATCTAGAGTAACGCATACAGAACAGCAACATGTGTCATGCTTATCACAGAAATACTCTATTAATTTCCCATCATGCTTAGCACAGAACTTGTCCTGAACATTAGATATTTTCTTTCTTGGCATTTCGTCCCTATCAAGAAGTCGATGTTGTCTGGAGGCCTTGTATTTTGTGTGATGTTTTGCACAAGTGTCACATAGGAATTCGTCACAATTTGTACAATAAAACTGGGCATTTTCATTTACATTACCTATAAGGCAAGGATCGCAGGGAATACCAGTATCCCAGTCCTCACTATAGACTTGACGTCTCCCAGATACCTCCATTGTTGATGTTCAAACTGAAAGAGAACCAAACGGGTTTGTTTTGTCTCAAAATATACAAGCATTTGATGACAGTATTACTTATTTTGTCAGAAAGATTACAAAAGTCGTCTGCTGCATACGGAAACGGTCTCGGGGTTTAGTTTTGTCATAGTATAGATAATCAAACGCTTCATCACAGTTATCAGCTCAATATAAACGCTATCCTTGATAAAGTGTTTCTCAATTAACAAAGGATGTATTTCGTACTGAATTTGTTCATGTATTGATAGCGAATAATTTAGCTTGAGTGTTCGATGTACATTCTCAGTATAAAAAACTAACAGTTTCCCATATGTGGACGCATTATGACGCTTCTATAGCAAACAACCTGTGAATACGTATCTGTCTAATTTCTCCATATGCTATAGTTATGTTCCATATATTTACTTCGATGTTTTCAAAGTCGTTTGAAAATAATAAGGAAATAAATTCAATCTTAGAGTCAAACAATGTTGGTCTCAGATAAGTCAATACATATTGTGGGGCTGAACCTGCATGCAAACATATTTGTTTGCAAATACTCGCAATCGTTGACTACATCCATTGGTAGCGAGTTAATTACTACATGTGTAAATTAGGAAATGTTCTTTCATAATTAAAGCTCAACAATGATTTCGACTGGCTAATCTTAAAGATCTTAAACACAACACAAACAAATCCCTCGGGCGCCATTATGTTGACGAATTTATACGTTCAGACAAACAGTTATTATTTATATAATAAGTATTCCACAAACAAAATGTAATTCGGGCAATATGATACCTTTCTATTTACCCATACAGTGATATGAGTCTGTGCATGAGAAAAGGAACAACATTACATTTTTGAACAGTATATATCATGATCAGCATGTGAATCACCACTAACTGATCACCGATATACAGTGTTCTAACAAAAGTTAAGTATCAGGTGAACATGTAAGTTTTCATTTGCATTATCTCACATATTGTAAAACGGGCATATGGGGGAAAATAGCTCCACTTCGTTTACGTAATATACGGTTTATGTGATAACAAAAGAAAATCAGATACAATGATACTCCATATTGCATGACGCGCCTCGTTTCTATAGTCAAACATAAAATAGATAGAAATAATAGACAATTCAGCGTTTATCCTTCCCCATCAGTATACGTATTTTAACGCATTTAGAGGAGACATTTTTTATATATTTATTTACCCTTATATATCAGTGATCTTAAGACTGTTTAGTATCAGGTGTATACATTTTTTTCAGTTTACGTTACTTTAGGTAGCTATATGTATTTTTTCATTTTTTTGAGTTTGTTCGTAAAATGTTTTACGCCGCATCTAACATTCTCTTGTTCTTGTATTATAACACAGTGATTCTTGGTAAAGGTACTTGTACTACCGGTCAATGTATCCTGACTCGAGCGAGTCGGTCGTAATCCTAGAGCAACACACCTGTTTGCCAAGGAAGGAAAGCATATAATACTGTTTAAATTATTTGGTTTGCCATGGCCGGGGATCAAACTATCGACTCGAAGTGAACACTCTATCAATACACCACTGAGGATGGTCCACAACTTTAGTGAATACGTATCGCAAACAAATGGTAGTCAGGGACCACTATCATTAGTTTATTAGATAATACATTTTTTCCCTCATACTCCAAAATGGTAACGACTTTTTACACACCAACACATACTTGTGACACTGTTTATAATAAGTATTCTGCAAACAGAATGTAATTCAGAGTCTTTCTCTTTGCACAGACACTGGTCTATTGAAGAAGTTAATATTTTCTCTTTTCAGTGATGTCAGGTGCGGGAGGTCGGGGTTTCGATCTCCAACTGAGTCATACAATTTTTTTAAAAATGTAGATTATGCTTTCCCCCCTTCGCGGCCAGTGTCGTAGGGCTATCTAACTGTTGGTTGGAAACGAAAACATTCCTGCTCATTATGAGCAATTTCACCTTTTTCCACAACACTTTTCAAGAATCGTCTGGTACAGATACGTCAAAAGGCGTCTGCATTTGGGAAGTTGTTAAATAAATTACAACTCACTAACCCGCTTCTTGCTTTTATTCCTACATAAGGATAGGCGAACAAACAAATTAACATGATCTAGTCACAAAGTCAATGTTCTACTGAGGAAGTTAACCGTTTGTCTCTAGCAGCAGAATTGTTATGAATGTACACGCACACACATTAAGTTCAATCAAACGGATCAATTTAACACTTTCCCTCAAATAGACGCTTTCTGACACCTCTGCAGCAGAATACTTTTGAAAACATTAAAACATATGCAGAAAATGCTCAAAACAAGCAATTTCCCATTTTGCAACAATGTTTTCAACTCTTTTCAATAATCAACAATACTTATTTAGAGATATTTCATATTTGTGTCTATATGTTTTCAAAGTTGTCTGCTGCAGGTTTGTTGTATGTGGGAAAAGGTTAAGGAATATATACGTATGGTAGAATGGCATTTTGAACACAAATTCATACATGTTTCACATTGCCGGTAAAACATGGGTAATTGAATGTTTTCCTTTATTTCATAGCAACTTGCAAACGTATTTTAGCATATTTGTAGCAGACGCCATTTGTCACAAAGTGTTCAACTGTATTCAGTTTTAATATGTTCATGTATACAACTGTATGCCTAAATGAGTTGCAGATTTCTTGTATGTGAGAAAGGGTTAACAGTATCTATAATGTTCATGTTTATATAATTTACAGTATTCAACAAAGACTATAAATAGCATATCAAGGACTGGTCAATTATGTTTGAACTGTAGAACCTTATATTTCAACTTTGAGTTAACCCTTTCCTTGATAGAGACGGCTGTTGATGACTATGCAAACGACGACTTTTAGAAACATGACAGTAAATCATGCATTTTTGAAAAGTGCGATTTCTCAGTTATTTTTTTATGTCCACGTCTGTCGTGTAGTAGTAGAGCTTCCACGTCGGTCGTGTAGTAGTACAGCGTCCACTTCGGTCGTGTGGTAGTACATCGTTCACGTCGGTCGTGTAGTAGTACAGCGTCCACGTCGGTCGTGTAGTAGTACAGCGTCCACGTCTGTCGTGTAGTAGTACAACGTCCACGTCGGTCGTGTAGTAGTACAGCGTCCACGTCGGTCGTGTAGTAGTAGAACATCCACGTCGGTCGTGTAGTAGTACAGCGTCCACGTCGGTCGTGTAGTAGTAGAGCGTCCACGTCGGTCGTGTAGTAGTAGAGCGTCCACGTCGATCGTGTATTAGTAGAGCATCCACGTCAGTCGTGTAGTAGTATAACGTCCACGTCGGTCGTGTAGTAGTACAGCGTCCACGTCGGTCGTGTAGTAGTAGAGCGTCCACGTCGATCGTGTAGTAGTAGAGCATCCACGTCGGTCGTGTAGTAGTATAACGTCCACGTCGGTCGTGTAGTAGTACAGCGTCCACGTCGGTCGTGTAGTAGTACAGCGTCCACGTCGGTCGTGTAGTAGTATAACGTCCACGTCTGTCGTGTAGTAGTACAGCGTCCACGTCTGTCGTGTAGTAGTAGAGCGTCCACGTCGGTCGTGTAGTAGTACATCGTTCACGTCGGTCGTGTAGTAGTATAACGTCCACGTCGGTCGTGTAGTAGTACAGAGTCCACGTCGGTCGTGTAGTAGTATAACGTCCACGTCTGTCGTGTAGTAGTACAGCGTCCACGTCGGTCGTGTAGTAGTATAACGTCCACGTCGGTCGTGTAGTAGTACAGCGTCCACGTCGGTCGTGTAGTAGTAGAGCGTCCACGTCGGTCGTGTAGTAGTAGAACGTCCACCTCGGTCGTATAGTAGTAGAACGTCCAAGTCGGTCGTGTAGTAGTAGAAAGTCCACCTCGGTCGTGTAGTAGTACAGCGTCAACGTCGGTCGTGTAGTAGTACAGCGTCCACGTCGGTCGTGTAGTAGTATAGCGTCCACCTCGGTCGTGAAGTAGTAGACCGTCCACGTCGGTCGTGTAGTAGTACAGCGTCCAACTCGGTCGTGTAGTAGTAGATTGCCACGTCGGTCGTGTAGTAGTACAGCGTCCACGTCGGTCGTGTAGTAGTACAGCGTCCACGTAGGTCGTGTAGTAGTAGAGCGTCCACGTCGGTCGTGTAGTAGTAGAACGTCCACGTCGGTCGTGTAGTAGTACAGCGTCCACGTCGGTCGTGTAGCAGTAGAGCGTCCACGTCGGTCGTGTAGTAGTACAGCGTCCACGTCGGTCGTGTAGTAGTAGAACGTCCAGCTCGGTCGTGTAGTAGTACAGCGTCCACGTCGGTCGTGTAGTAGAACGGCAGTAGTAGACCGTCCACGTCGGTCGTGTAGTAGTAGAGCGTTCACGTCGGTCGTGTAGTAGTAGAGCGTCCACGTCGGTCGTGTAGTAGTAGAGCATCCACGTCGGTCGTTTAGTAGTAGACCGTCCACGTCGGTCGTGTAGTAGTAGACCGTCCACGTCGGTCGTGTAGTAGTAGAGCGTTCACGTCGGTCGTGTAGTAGTACAGCGTTCACGTCGGTTGTGTAGTAGTAGAGCGTCCACGTCGGTCGTGTAGTAGTACAGCGTCCACGTCGGTCGTGTAGTAGTAGACCTTCCACGTCGGTCGTGTAGTAGTAGACCTTACACGTTGGTAATGTAGTAGTAGACCTTCCACGTCGGTCGTGTAGTAGTAGAGCGTTCACGTCGGTGGTGTAGTAGTAGAGCGTCCACGTCGGTCGTGTAGTAGTAGACCGTCCACGTCGGTCGTGTAGTAGTACAGCGTTCACGTCGGTTGTGTAGTAGTAGAGCGTCCACGTCGGTCGTGTTGTAGTAGACCGTCCACGTCGGTCGTGTAGCAGTAGAACGTCCACGTCGGTCGTGTAGTAGTAGACCGTCCACGTCGGTCGTGTAGTAGTAGAGCGTCCACGTCGGTCGTGTAGCAGTAGAACGTCCACGTCGGTCGTGTAGTAGTAGACCGTCCACGTCGGTCGTGTAGTAGTACAGCGTCCACGTCTGTCGTGTAGTAGTACAGCGTCCACGTCGGTCGTGTAGTAGTAGAGCATCCACGTCGGTCGTGTAGTAGTACAGCGTCCACGTCGGTCGTGTAGTAGTAGACCGTCCACGTCGGTCGTGTAGTAGTACAGCGTCCACGTCGGTCGTGTAGTAGTACAGCGTCCACGTCGGTCGTGTAGTAGTACAGCGTCCACGTCGGTCGTGTAGTAGTATAACGTCCACGTCGGTCGTGTAGTAGTAGACCGTCCACGTCGGTCGTGTAGTAGTAGACCGTCCACGTCGGCCGTGTAGTAGTACAGCGTCCACGTCGGTCGTCTAGTAGTACAGCGTTCACGTCGGTCGTGTAGTAGTAGAGTGTTCTCGTCGGTCGTGTAGTAGTAGAGCGTTCACGTCGGTCGTGTAATAGTAGACCGTCCACGTCGATCGTGTAGTAGTAGACCCTCCACGTCGGTCGTGTAGTAGTAGACCGTCCACGTCGGTCGTGTAGTAGTAGAGCGTCCACGTAGGTCGTGTAGTAGTACAGCGTCCACGTCGGTCGTGTAGTAGTACTGCGTCCACGTCTGTCGTGTAGTAGTAGAGCGTCCGCTTCGGAAGCGAAAGATTTCGGGTTCGATCCCCGGATAGGTCAAACAAATGGTAATGGCTTCCTTTGTTTGGCGCTCAGGAGAGTGTGGTTAACATTATGACTGACTCGTTTGTGTTCGGATAACTGAAACAGTAATACTGGTAACTTACTTAAGAAATGCCGTGATGTAACTCGAGAATAACGTTAAAGTGGCGTTAAACAAGCAAATCTTTCATAAAATGTTTTTTAACTTAGTTTTATAATTTAAACATCGACGTTATAACTCTTTTCCACAGATGATTATAAAAGCAGACGACCTTGACAATTTAAACATTAAGTAAACATTTAAGGTTATCGGATTGTTCTTAACCCTATCCCATATACACTAAATATTCACGTTGACTATGAAAATAGTTAAGAAATGAATGTATAATTATTAGAATAAAGTTAAAACTAGCTCATCATAAGCAATTCCTCCTTTAGTAACTTTTGTTTTCGGAAGTCATCTTCTATAGAAGCTTTATAATGAACGTGTATGTAGGAAAGGGTAAACATACAATGGTTAAAACTAGTACAATCTTCATAGCGAGTAATGTTGAGATTATTGAAAAGTATGAATAGCAAATGGAATGTGTTTATAATTCATGACGCGCAATCTGGATTTTTTATTATAATCTGAATAAATCCTTTCTACTATAACAGAGACGATATTTAATGCTTTGCAGCAGTGAACATTTGCAAAATATAAATAATATGAAAACAGGAAATATCACCAAACCACCTCGGTTGTACAGGTCATACTAAATGAATAAGCAAATGGCTTATCTCTTTGGTGCTCAGGAGTATGGGGATAACATTTCTATCAGCTCATTAGTGTCAGGATAAATGTACCAAAAGTTCTGCTAACTAACCGAAGATGCACAAACTTACGTGCATGCAGGTCATTTTAATCATCGTTCTGTGTATACGCGTATTTCACACACTTACGTGCATAGATGTCATTGTAATCATCGCTCTGTGCACAAACTTACGTGCATACAGGTCATTTAAATCGTCGTTCTGTGTATAAGCGTATTACAGACACTTACGTGCTTACAGGTCATTGTAATTGTCATTATGCGTATAAGTGTATTGCACAAATTAACATGCATACATATCATTTTAATCGTCGTTCTGTTTATAAGCGTATTGCACAAACTAACATGCATACATATCATTTTAATCGTCGAACTGTTTATAAGCGTATTGCACACACTAACATGCATACATATCATTTTAATCGTCGAACTGTTAATAAGCGTATTGCACAAACTAACATGCATACAGGTCATTTTAATCGTCGTTCTATTTATAAGCGTATTGCATAAACTAACATGCATACATATCATTGTAATCGTCGTTCTGTTTATAAGCGTATTGCACAAACTAACATGCATACATATCATTGTAATCGTCGTTCTGTTTATAAGCGTATTGCACAAACTAACATGCATACATGTCATTTTAATCGTCGTTCTATTTATAAGCGTATTGCATAAACTAACATGCATACATGTCATTGTAATCATCGTTCTGTGTATACGTGTATTGCACAGACTTAGGTGCATACATGTCATTGTAATCGTCGTTCTGTGTATAAGTGTATTGCACACACTTACGTGCATACATGTCATTTTAATCATCGTTCTGTGTATAAGTGTATTTCACAAAAGTACATGCATATATGTCATTTTAATCATCGTTCTGTGTATAAGTGTATTGCACACACTAATGTGCATACATGTCATTGTAATCGTCGTTCTGTGTATAAGCGTATTGCACAAACGTACTTGCATACATGCCATTTTAATCGTCGTCCTGTGTATAAGTGTATTGCACACATTTACGTGCATTCATGTCATTGTTATCGTCGTTCTATGTACAAGTGTATTGCTCACACTTACTTGCATACATCACATTTAATTGTCGTTCTGTGTATAAGCGTATTGCACAAACTTACGTGCATACTTGTCATTTTAATCGTCGTTCTGTGTATAAGTGTATTGCACAAACTTACGTGCAAACATGTCATTTTAATCGTTGTTCTGTGTATAAGCGTATTGCACAATTGTACGTGCATACATGTCATTTTAATCGTCGTTCTGTGTATAAGTGTATTGCAAACACTTACGTGCATACATGTCATTGTTATCGTATTTCTGTTTTATAAGTATAGTGCACACAATTACGTGCATACAGGTCATATTTATTGTCGTTCTGTGTATAAGCATATTACACACGCCTACGTGCATACATGTCATTATAATTGTCGTTCTGTGTATAGGCATATTACACACGCCTACGTGCATACATGTCATTATAATTGTCGTTCTGTGTATAAGCATATTACACACGCCTACGTGCATACAGGTCATTTTAATTGTCGTTCTGTGTATAAGCATATTACACACGCCTACGTGCATACATGTCATTATACTTGTCTTTCTGTGTATAGGCATATTACACACGCCTACGTGCATACATGTCATTATAATTGTCGTTCTGTGTATAAGCATATTACACACGCCTACGTGCATACAGGTCATTTTAATTGTCGTTCTGTGTATAAGCATATTACACACGCCTACGTGCATACATGTCATTATAATTGTCGTTCTGTGTATATTACACACGCCTACGTGCATACATGTCATATTTATTGTCGTTCTGTGTATAAGCATATTACACACCCCTACGTGCATACATCTTCGTTCTGTGTATAAGTATATTACACACGCCTACGTGCATACATGTCATTTTAATTGTCGTTCTGTGTATAAGCATATTACACACGCCTACGTGCATACAGGTCATTTTAATTGTCGTTCTGTGTATAAACATATTACACACGCCTACGTGCATATATGTCATTATAATTGTCGTTCTGTGTATAAACATATTACACACGCCTACGTGCATACATGTAATTATTATTGTCGTTCTGTGTATAAGCATATTACACACGCCTACGTGCATACATGTCATTTTAATTGTCGTTCTGTGTATAAGCATATTACACACGCCTACGTGCATACATGTCATTTTAATTGTCGTTCTGTGTATAAACATATTACACACGCCTACGTGCATACATGTCATTATAATTGTCGTTCTGTGTATAAACATATTACACACGCCTACGTGCATACATGTAATTATAATTGTCGATATGTGTATAAGCATATTACACACGCCTACGTGCATACATGTCATTTTAATTGTCGTTCTGTGTATACGCATAATTCACACCCCTACGTGCATACATGTCATTGTAATTGTCGTTCTGTGTATAAGCATATTACACACGCCTACGTGCATACATGTCATTTTAATTGTCGTTCTGTGTATAAACATATTACACACGCCTAAGTGCATACATGTCATTATAATTGTCGTTCTGTGTATAAACATATTACACACGCCTACGTGCATACATGTAATTATAATTGTCGTTCTGTGTATAAGCATATTACACACGCCTACGTGCATACATGTCATTTTAATTGTCGTTCTGTGTATACGCATAATTCACACCCCTACGTGCATACATGTCATTGTAATTGTCGTTCTGTGTATAAGCATATTACACACGCCTACGTGCATACATGTCATTTTAATTGTCGTTCTGTGTATAAGCATATTACACACGCCTACGTGCATACATGTCATTATAATTGTCGTTCTGTGTATAAGCATATTACACACGCCTACGTGCATACATGTCATTATAATTGTCGTTCTGTGTATAAGCATAGTACACACACTTACGTGCATACATGTCATGTTAATTGTCGTTCTGTGTATAAGCGTATTGCACACACTAACGGGCATACAGGTCATTATAATTGTCGTTCTGTGTATAAGCATATTACACACGCCTACGTGCATACATGTCATTATAATTGTCGTTCTGTGTATAAGCATATTACACACGCCTACGTGCATACAGGTCATTTTAATTGTCGTTCTGTGTATAAGCATATTACACACGCCTACTTGCATACATGTCATTATAATTGTCGTTCTGTGTATAAGCATATTACACACGCCTACGTGCATACATGTCATTATAATTGTCGTTCTGTGTATAAGCATATTACACACGCCTACGTGCATACAGGTCATTTTAATTGTCGTTCTGTGTATAAGCATATTAAACACGCCTACGTGCATACATGTCATTATAATTGTCGTTCTGTGTATAAGCATATTACACACGCCTACGTGCATACAGGTCATTTTAATTGTCGTTCTGTGTATAAGTGTATTACACACGCCTACGTGCATACATGTCATTTTAATTGTCGTTTTGTGTATAAGCATATTACACACGCCTCCGTGCATACATGTAATTTTAATTGTCGTTCTGTGTATAAGCATATTACACACGCCTACGTGCATACATGTCATTATAATTGTCGTTCTGTGTATAAGTGTATTACACACGCCTACGTGCATACATGTCATTTTAATTGTCGTTTTGTGTATAAGCATATTACACACGCCTACGTGCATACATGTAATTTTAATTGTCGTTCTGTGTATAAGCATATTACACACGCCTACGTGCATACAGGTCATTTTAATTGTCGTTTTGTGTATAAGTGTATTACACACGCCTACGTGCATACATGTCATTATAATTGTCGTTCTGTGTAGAAGCATATTACACACGCCTACGTGCATACATCTTCGTTCTGTGTATAAGTGTATTACACACGCCTACGTGCATACATGTCATTATAATTGTCGTTCTGTGTATAAGCATATTACACACGCCTACGTGCATACATCTTCGTTCTGTGTATAAGTGTATTACACACGCCTACGTGCATACATGTCATTATAATTGTCGTTCTGTGTATAAGCATATTACACACGCCTACGTGCATACATGTCATTATAATTGTCGTTCTGTGTATAAGTGTATTACACACGCCTACGTGCATACATGTCATTTTAATTGTCGTTTTGTGTATAAGCATATTACACACGCCTACGTGCATACATGTAATTTTAATTGTCGTTCTGTGTATAAGCATATTACACACGCCTACGTGCATACAGGTCATTTTAATTGTCGTTTTGTGTATAAGTGTATTACACACGCCTACGTGCATACATGTCATTATAATTGTCGTTCTGTGTATAAGCATATTACACACGCCTACGTGCATACAGGTCATATTTATTCTCGTTCTGTGTATAAGCATATTACACACGCCTACGTGCATACATGTCATTTTAATTGTCGTTCTGTGTATAAGCATATTACACACGCCTACGTGCATACATCTTCGTTCTGTGTATAAGTGTATTGCACAGACTTACATGCATACATGTCATTTTTGCCATGTGTTTTCCTTTATTCGATATACTTCTTAACTTGCTTATTGGAAGGTGACATATAATTGCATCGTTCTTGTGCCCTATATACGTCATGTTTGATCGTCATATTTTACGTCACATTTCATGTCGCATTTTAAGTGGATGTTAATATGACAGAAGAGATTTGGTGGACAGTCCTGATTGTAGCTTAATTAAACAACAGTATGTAACTTATATTTTTTTTAACTCATGGATTACCCACATACAACACATCTGCGGCAGACGCCTTTGTCAACACCTGGGCATGACTATGGTAATATCTAAAATCGGGAATACTTGTTATATTTTCTAAAAGAGTTGAAAACACTGTGGTAAATGTAGAAAGTGTCTTTGTCATGCGAAATACCAATTATGTACGGTCCTCATAGTATAATAAAAAGCCATAGTTAGTACGATGATGATAACGCGACAGTACAATGATGATAACGCGACCGTACGATAATGAAAAAGCGACAGTACGATGATGATAACACGACAGTACGATGATGAAAACAGGACAGTACGATGATGATAACTCGACAGTACGATGATGATAACACGACAGTATGATGATGATAACACGACAATACGATGATGAAGACGCGACAGTACGATGATGATAACGCGATAGTACGATACTACGATATTACGATGGTGAAAACGCGACAGTACGATGGTGAAAGCACGATAGAATATCGCATTATCATCATCGTACTGTCGTATTATCGCGTTTTCGTTATCGTACTGTCGCGTTATCATCATCGTACTGTCGCGTTTTCACTAACGTAATATATTAGTATCGTACTGTCGCGTTATCATCATCGTAATATCGAGTATCGCGTTTCAGATCAACACATTCACAGGCGATGGCCCTAACGGTATTCCGTAGTTGTCCGCTGCAGATTGACTGTATGTGGGAAGGATTTATATTATACATCCTTCAAAGGATATCGAATGACACAACTTGATATTGTTCGTCTGCTTTATTGTCGTCTACTTCACTCCTATACACTGGCTTAAAAATAGTTGAAGTACACGTTAGCGAGCATAAGAGAAATTATGAGTTTGTTTAGAGACGTTTTAATTTCAAAAGGATCTATAAGTGAGGTTTTATAATCATATCGACGGGCGAATCATTGTCTGCTTGCACGCTACAGTAATGTTTTCTGCTTAATTGTCTTCTGCACACATTTTGCATCATATGGTTTCCTTAAATGTCTTGCTAAAATTGAGCCAATCTGAATGTCAAATAGTTTAGATGTCAGATCAGTCCCAACAGTTTGTAGACTTTGATCTGGATGCAAACTCAACGTTTCGTATAGGTTATCAAATGTTGGCGATATTCATCGCTAGCGAGTAAAGGGTTACATTGCGATATGTTTTGAGACGTTTTAATGTCCTTAATTTGTATACAAGAAATGTTTAACAATCATATCGACTGACGAATCTTTGCTATAATAATATACTTCTTTACCCTCATACATCAGTGTTCTGACGATTGTTTAGTCCCATGTGAACATATAAATGTTCGTTTGCATTGTATGTGATACCTTTATGTACATTGTATTTATAAATTCATTAACAATGTATACAACAAACTGAATAGTAATCGGGACCAAATTATAACACAGTAAATGGTACATTGGATATTGGATAATATATATTATTTTCCCTCATATGTCGTACTCTTGAAACGTTTTTAACGATAGACACGCAAACCAGTATTTTTAATAAATAAACCACAAAAAGAATGTACCTCCGTCTTTTGGAACGATATTTGCCGAGCCGATGATATTTTGAAGGATATACAATTAGTTCCTCTCACCAATCAGTACTTAAGATTTAGATAATGATTTCAGTTAAACACAAGCCGACGGTCAAGGGTTGGTATATTAGCCCCGTTTCTATAGTCAAATAAACCTCGTTAACCTTTTCCCTCACGCATATGTATTCGACACATTTTCAGCAGACGACTTTTGAAAAGATTGTGGATATTGATTATAGACTAAATATATTTTCACAATCAGCAATGTTGTCAACTCTATAGAATGAAATACTTTAAGTTATAGAGAATTGCTTTGTTCCTCCATCGATGTTTTCAAAGTCGCCTGTTGCAGAGTTGGTATATTTAGGAAAGGGTTAAGACGACCAAGCTATAATACAGTTTACGCTTTCCGCGATATAGCCGACTTTCCAATAGCAGGTAATATTTGAAAACATTGTGTGAAAAGAAAGATTTATATAACAACTAATGTTTACCAATTACAATCACATTTCATCCTCTGATTTCGTTTGATATATTTATACACATATATATATGTAATATATTCTTAAAAAACAAAAAACAATGTTATACGTTGAAAAGCAGCCAGTTTCACGAGAATAATGTTATATTCTGTAGCTAGGACAAACAAGGGAAGTTGAACTGGCCGCCATGATATAACTGAACAACTGTTGGAAACGACGTTAAACCCAAAATAACGCTAAATCTAAGAAAACATGGCCATAATTAACATGTGTGTCTACACAAATAATCGAAACAGGGAAGTATATATTGCAAAGGAAAATATCAGAGAAACAGATGGCAATGTATTTCGTTTAAATTACATTTTCAATTACCCTTAGCTGAAGTTGAAAGATAAACACATTTATAAAATAGAATATGAAATTGTTAAACTCTTACTTACATTCGTTCAGTCAATGCAGTTTCCGTTTCGTAGCCACTTATCTGAATGAAGAAATATCAAATATGGTTTGTAAAATAAAAAACAATATGGCTGTCAATGCAAGAACATCGTCATGCGCATGTGCACTGCTCTATTAACCCTTTCACATATACCACAGTATTATGTTTAAGACGACTAGGAAATCGTCTAGACAAAATAAGGAAAATCCGCATCAATAAAGGATATTTATTGCAAAAGTAGAATGCGTTCATGTTGAGTGATTTCGTTAAAATATGTTCAAAAGTCGTCTGCTACAGCTGGGGGATGAAGGTGCGAAGTTTAATCTTGTCATTGTATGAATTGTTTAACCCTTCGCCACCGTGATTACATCAATATATCTACTTTAGCTGTAAATTGCTGTTTTGTTTTACATTAAGGTTTTTCTTAGCTGAAGAGACAGACTGCCATTGATCACACGTTTCTCTAATACTGTAGGTGTATAATTATAACAACTTTTCTAGATTGAATTATCAATGTACATTTTGCATCAACTTATAAATAAGAGTTAATAATGCTATCCGAGACATACCCTTTCTAACAAATAGACATTTGTTGACGCTTTTATAGATGTTGAACACATTTTGTCAAATTAAGAAATTACTAATAATGAGTCATTCCTTTTTTCAACAACCGTCAATAAATATACTTTAATTGATAGATAGTTTACATCGTTGCGCTTACATGATTTCATAGTCGTTTGCTGAAGATTAACTGTATGTTAGACGGATCTATGGTATACACCCTTCACAGGATATCGAACGGTAAAGCTTTATATTTTTCATCTGCTTTATTGTCGTCTGATACATTCTTGAAAACTGGTTTAACAAGCTGAAATAGAATCAATCGGGGTGTCAAACAGTGTAGATCACAGATCAGCATAAACATAGTGTGTGGTCCGTTCTGAATGCAAAGCGAACATGGGGCATCACATATTTACGACATCTGACGTTAGCGAATATAAGTGAAATAGTGAGTTTGTTTAGAGACGTTCTAATTTCAAAAGGATCTATGAATAAGGTTGAATTATGATATCGACTTACGAATCTTAAATGTATCTATTCATAAATTTAGTGAATTAATAGTTATTTCTTTCATACAGCAGTATTCTGGCGATTTGTTACTCTCAGATGAACGTATGAATTTCCATTTGTTTTACATCAGATAGCTTTATGCAATTATATACAAATTCAATGAGTATGTATTCAATACACAGACTAGCTGTGAAGGACCAAGGCACCATATGGTAATATAAATGTATTACACTATCAATGGTATATTGAATAATAGACATTATCCCTCATACGACCCGAGTCAGACAAAATACTTTTAAAATGGTAGTAATGGCTTTCCCTCCTTGGCGCTTAGTGATGTATGGTTAGAAATACCACTGACTTCCTGGTGTCAGGGTAAATGAACCAGTATAACTTTGTAACTTTCCCAGGAAACGCCGTGATATAGATGATATATTGCTGAAATATAATACACCGTAAAAACGAACCCCTCATAAGTCATGATGATGATGAATTTTTGCTCATAGACACCTACTTATGACATGTCTTATAACAAATCTTCCAAACACAGAATGTTTGTCGTGCAATCCGGGACCTATCTATTTACACAGAAAAATGAACTATCGCAGAAGTAATTATGAGTCTATGCATTGAACAAAAGTACAAAGTTTCTTTTGTGAACAGTATAAATCCATATCAGCCTGTGTATCCTCACATTCTGTTCAAGATCTACACTTTTAACAGAGTACTTACACAAGTCTGTTATAAGACTCCGTCAACTTGTGTAGATTATGATAAGACCGATCAGAACCTTCACTTTTCAGAAATGCCAACTGGTACCATTTGTCATACACGGGCTCATATTTCCACTCATTAAGCAGTGTTCTGACGAATGTTCAGTCATATGTAACTGTTAATATGTAACTTTCTATTCAGCAGCGGCAATAGCAAAATGTTTAAGTAGTGCGATACACCTTTTCGCACCATACAACACCTAGCCCCGGTAGCGACGCGGGATGTAAACCTAGAGGTTATAAGTTCAGATCCAAGTACAACCAACATTCTTTCTGATGTTTGACAAAATTATATGCGACACTTATTGTAATTAGTTATTCGAATTTCATGTGAAGAAAACAGCCAGTTGCTTCGAAAGAATAATGACTGGAAAACTGGTGTAGAAAGCATGGAACTACATGGACAGGAGAACAAGTATCCCTGATATGGCTGAACAGTGATAAAATTTACGTTCGATCCAAATCAAACACTCATAAAACAGGTTACGCAGACGACTATGAAAACACCGAGACAAAACTATGGAAATATCTATAAATGTTTATATCATTTGTGCAAATAGAGAATACGCTCATATTGAGCAACTACTTAGTTTGTCAAAATGCTTGCAAAGATCGCTTGCTGACGAGGGAAATGATAAAATCGTGAGGTTTAATCTATTCATTGTATTGATTGTGAAACTCTTCGCCGCAGTGATTACATCAATATACGTTCATCTTCTGTATGCCGTAGTTTCTGTTTGACATTTAAATTCTCCTAATCTTAAGGGACACATTAACCTTTATAAGCTGTTTCTCTATTAACACTGAAGAGGTCCTTGTAGAAATGGAACCGAACATTTTAGCTTGAATTATCAATGTACATTGTACTACAACTTACAGTTTAGAACGTTAAGGAAACTATATAAGAGGGATGATTGATATACGATACAAACGCATCATTTGTATATGCCTTATTGATTTCAACTCGTGTATACTTTAATTGAAAGATAGTTTTTGTGCTTTATGATGTCTCAGTTGTTCAACAACAAGATGTACGTGCTCAAGACTTAAATTGTACACTCTTCACATGATATTGATAAGCAAAACTTGATATTATTTTCTTATGATTAATTGCCGTTTTCTACTCAACTAATTCATTCTTAAATTGCATCAATCCAGGTTTCAAACAGTGATGATCTCAGATCAGCCCACTTTATGTGTGTGCTCCAATCTGGGTTTCAAACAGTGTGGTTCTCAGATCATCCCATTCTACGTGCGTAGTCCGATTTAAATGCAAACTGAAGTTGTAGCATAGTTTATCAACGGTTGGAGACAGCCGCGGCTAGTGAGCAAAGAGTTAAATTGAGAGTTTGTTTAGAGACGTTATCATTTCCTACAGTTTCCATATATACAATTCAACTTTGATATATTGAGTGGCAAATCTTTAACATTTGTATTCATGAATTTAATGAATCAGTATTTATTTGCCCTAACACATCAGTGAGTTAACGAATGTTTAGTCTCAGGTATATATATATATATTTCATTAAACCTTATTTAAGATTGATATATGCAAAAAAATATCATAATAAAAAATCAGTTTGTTCGGTTTGCTAAAAAGTGTTATACGCCGCATCTAACATGTTCTCAGTTACAAAACCGCGTTTCCTGTTTAAGATACTTGTACTTATGGTCAATTTATCCTGACTCTATCGAGTCTGTCGTTATGCTTGACCTATACACCTTTATGCCAAGGAACGAAAGCCTATAATACTGTTTTAATTATTTGGTTTAACATGGCCGGGGATCAAACTCGCGACTCAAAGCGGACACTCTATCATTACATCTCCGAGGATAGTCCACAACTTCAGTGAATACGTATCGTATAATAAATGGTAGTCAGAAACCACTATCAATAGTTTATTGAATAATAACTTGTTTTCCCTCATACGCCTTAATGGTAACGACACATACTTATGACATTGTTTATAATAGTTATTCCGCAAACAGAATATAATTTGCACGGACATTGGTCTATTGAAGAAGTTAATATTTCCCTTTATCGGTGATATCAGGTGACAATGGTTTATTGAAGATCTCCGACTGAGCCATACAACAGTATTACAAATTGTATAAAGTGCTTTAATTTCCTCCTTGGCACTCAGTGTTGTAGCGAAATTGTGCATCTTAATTAACAGTTGTATACAGTACAGTCTGTCCACGGGACAATACACAAGTTAACATATCATACCAGTGTAGGTTCAGATCACTTTGGACATTTGCTAAGATCAATTAAAATCTTCACACTTTGAACTAAATTGCTAACGCACAAATGTTAGTTATATATATGACCTGAAACACGTTCTGGTGATGCATAGGCTGATCTTGACCTACACTATTCATAACAGTTTAACGCGTACCTTTATCCATGGGCGGATTTATGTTGTATTGTATACTATTTTAAATTTACTTCGTGTCTTTTAATCAACTATATATCTAACCCTTTCCCAAATAAAAAGCTTGTGGCAAGAGAAGAATATATGTATAGAGAACACCACTTTCTTTGTTACATATTACATAAGACAAATACAGGCAAACGGGTTTAGGTTTGAAGCGAATACTTTCCTGCTCATTATGAGCAAGCTCAGCTTGTGCCAAAACACTCTTTTTTTTGTTGGCCGTATATATCTTGATAGGTGAATAAACAAGATGATGTTAACATAATCTAGTCACAATGTCAATGTTCTACTGAGGAAGTTTGCCGTATATCTCTTGATAGGCGAACAAACAAGATGACGTTAACATGATCTAGTCACAAAGTCAATGTTCTACTGAAGAAGTTTGCCGTATATCTCTTGATAGGCGAACAAACAAGAGAACGTTAAGTTTAAGTTAGATCTAGTCACAAAGTCAATGTTCTACTGTGGAAGTTTGCCGTATATCTCTTGATAGGCGATCAGGCAAGATGGTGTTAATATGATCTAGCCACAGAGTCAATGTTCTACTGTGGAAGTTTGCCGTATTTCTCTTATTAGACGAACAAACAAAATGACGTTAACATGATCTAGTCACAAAGTCAATGTTCTACTGAGGAAGACTGTCGTATATCTCTTGATAGGTGAATAAACAAGATGATGTTAACATGATCTAGTCACAAAGTCAATGTTCTACTGAGGAAGTTTGCCGTATATCTCTTGATAGGCGAACAAACAAGATGACGTTAACATGATCTAGTCACAAAGTCAATGTTCTACTGAGGAAGTTTGCCGTATATCTCTTGATAGGCAAACAAACAAGAGGATGTTAACATGATCTAGTCACAAAGTCAATGTTCTACTGTCGAAGTTAGCCGTATATATCTTGATAGGCGAACAAACAAGATGACGTTAACATGATCTAGTCACAAAGTCAATGTTCTACTGAGGAAGTTTGCCGTATATCTCTTGATAGGCAAACAAACAAGAGGATGTTAACATGATCTAGTCACAAAGTCAATGTTCTACTGTCGAAGTTAGCCGTATATATCTTGATAGGCGAACAAACAAGATGACGTTAACATGATCTAGTCACAAAGTCAATGTTCTACTGAGGAAGTTTGCCGTATATCTCTTGATAGGCGAACAAACAAGATGACGTTAACATGATCTAGTTACAAAGTCAATGTTCTACTGAGGAAGTTTGCCGTATATCTCTTGATAGGCGAACAAACAAGAGGACGTTAACATGATCTAGTTACAAAGTCAATGTTCTACTGAGGAAGTTTGCCGTATATCTCTTGATAGGCGAACAAACAAGATGACGTTAACATGATCTAGTTACAAATTCAATGTTCTACTGAGGAAGTTTGCCGTATATCTCTTGATAGGCGAACAGGCAAGATGACGTTAACATGATCTAGCCACAAAGTCAATGTTCTACTGAGGAGAAGTCTGCCATATATCTCTTGATAATTGCAGTTGCTTCAAAAGCACGGTGAATCGCTCGTTTTGATTGGTTCAAAACCGATCACGTGACTAAAAGGAATTGCGTTTATTTTCCAATAACTGCAATTGATCACATGACCAGTTCACGGAACTACTTTCGGAAAATACCTTTAATTTCGACAGTTAACCGTAAAACAATGCCACAAATAATTATGCCGACGTCATATTCAGCTTAGTTTAATGAAAGTAATAATAAATAACACTCATGAGATATTATATCTATCACATAAAGAGATTTATGAGGCGTATTTCGATAAAAATGTACTTAACGTTTACAATATTTCTAGATGAAATTTACAGGTTTTTGGCGCCAAAGTGACTAACGTATGACGTCAAAACGCTGACGTGACGTCATTTTCCTAGTATTAGGTCATGTTCATCCGCGTAAAGAACATAAAAAAGAAATCCCAATTTTCAAATTTATATGTCCCTTTTCAAACAATTCTTTCGATGAAATATAGCTGTTTTTTTCTTAAACTGCAATTATAAGGGTTTAATGTATGTTTTGGTACAGTTATAAGAGTATAACACGAAATTGCCAAATTACACAGCTGACATAATGCCCTTCGGGCATTATTTGCTGAGTAATTAAGCAATTTCGTGTTATACTCAAGATTATAACTGTACCAAAACATACATTAAACCCTTTAATAAGCGAAAAAAAAGATGACATTTACATGATCTAGTTACAGAGTCAATGTTCTACTGAGGAAGTTTGCCGTATATCTCTTGATAGGCGAACAAACGAGATGATGTTAACATGAACTAGTCACAAAGTTAATGTTCTACTAAGAAAGTTTGCCATATAGTTCTTGATAGGCAAACAAACAAGATGACGTTAACATGATCTAGCCACAAAGCCAATGTTCTACTGAGGAAGATTGCCGTATTTCTCTTATTAGGCGAACAAACAAGATGACGTTAACATGATCTAGCCACAAAGCCAATGTTCTACTGAGGAAGATTGCCGTATTTCTCTTATTAGGCGAAAACAAACAAGATGACGTTAACATGATCTAGCCACAAAGCCAATGTTCTACTGAGAAAGTCTGCCATATATATCTCTTGATAAGCGAAAGAAAATATGACATTTACATGATCTAGTTACAGAGTCAATGTTCTACTGAGGAAGTTTGCCGTATATCTCTTGATAGGCGAACAAACGAGATGATGTTAACATGAACTAGTCACAAAGTTAATGTTCTACTAAGAAAGTTTGCCATATAGTTCTTGATAGGCAAACAAACAAGATGACGTTAACATGATCTAGCCACAAAGCCAATGTTCTACTGAGGAAGATTGCCGTATATCTCTTATTAGGCGAACAAACAAGATGACGTTAACATGATCTAGCCACAAAGACAATGTTCTACTGAGGAAGATTGCCGTATTTCTCTTATTAGGCGAACAAACAAGATGACGTTAACATGATCTAGCCACAAAGCCAATGTTCTACTGAGGAAGATTGCCGTATATCTCTTATTAGGCGAACAAACAAGATGACGTTAACATGATCTAGCCACAAAGACAATGTTCTACTGAGGAAGTTTGCCGTATATCTCTTATTAGGCGAACAAACAAGATGACGTTAACATGATCTAGCCACAAAGCCAATGTTCTACTGAGGAAGATTGCCGTATATCTCTTATTAGGCGAACAAACAAGATGACGTTAACATGATCTAGCCACAAAGACAATGTTCTACTGAGGAAGTTTGCCGTATATCTCTTGATAGGCGAACAAACAAGATGACGTTAACATGATCTAGTCACAAAGACAATGTTCCACTGAGGAAGTTTGCCGTATATCTCTTAATAGGCGAACAAACAAGATGACATTATCATGAACTAGTCACAAAGACAATGTTCCACTGAGGAAGTCTGCCGTATATCTCTTGATAGGCGAACAGGCAAGATGACGTAAACATTATCTAACCATGAAGCCAATGTTCTACTGAGGAACTTAGCCGTATATCTTTTGCATTTTGATGAATGTACACGCACAAACATTCTGTTCAATCAAACGGATCAATTTAAACCTTTCCATTATATAGACGCTTTATGACGCCTCTGCAGCAAAAGACCTTTGAAAACAATATAACAAAAGGAGAAAATGCTCAAAACAAGCAATTTCTCAATTTTGCCACACTGTTTTTTATTCTTTTCCATATTCAACATTTCTTATAGAGATATTTCATATTTTTGTCGAAATGTTTTCATAGTTGTCTGCTGCAGCTTTGTTGTATGTGGGAAAGGGTTAATAATTCATACGTATGGTAGTATGGCATTTTGTACGAAAATACATACATGTTTTTTTATCACATTGCCGGTAAAACATCGGCATTGGATGTTTTCCTTTAGTTCATAGCAACCCTTAAACGTATGTTAACATATGTGTAGCAGACGACATTTGAAAACATCGCTGCAAAAGGAGAAATTGCTCATAATGATCATTTTCTCAATTCGTCGTCACAAAGTGTTCAACTGTATTCAGTCTTTATACTTGTATGTATTAAGGCGTATGCCTAAATGTTTTCAAGGTCGTCTGCTGCAGATTTCTTGTATGTTGGAATAGGTTAACATTGTCTATAATGTTCATGTTTATATGATTTACTGTATTCAATAAAGACTATAAGTAGCATATCAAGTTAATTATGTTTAAACGGTAGAACTTTATAATTCAACTTTGAGTTAACCCTTTCCTTGATAAAGACGGCTTTCGATGACAATGCAAACGACGACTTATAGATAGATTGAAGGACAATCATGCATAGTTTGAAAGTGCGATTTTTCAGGTTTCTACACATTTTTTTAACTAAACAAGTCGTCTGTTACAGATTCAAAGGTCTATGACGCGCCGTGTAATACTTCATTTAATGGATTGTCAAACCTTTCGCCACAGTGATCAGCTCAATATACATACTTCTGCTATATATTGCAGTTTCTGTTTGAAATTTAACTTCTGCTTAGCGTAAGGGAAAGAAATACGACTTCTCTATTAACATAGGGAGTACTATACAACTGCATAGGTCAATGTAGAATTGGACTTTTTTAGATTGAATAATCAATGGATATTGTTAAAAAAACTGACATTAAAAAACCGTTGATGATGTCAAATAAGAGTAAAAAAATATATACAATACATTGTGTCAAAAGAAAATATTGTTCCTTATGAGTATTTCCTCCCTTTGCCACAATGTTTCAAACTCATGTCCATAAATACAATGTTTTAATTCAAAGAAAGTTAACATAATTTTGCTTATATGATTTCATAGTCGTCTGCTAAAGATTTACTGTTTGTGGTAAGGATTTAAATTATACATTGCTTACATGATATCGGATGTCAACACTTGATCTTTTCCGTCTGCTTTATTGTGGTCTACAACACTCTAGTAAACCCTTTTAAAATAGTTGAAGTAGAATTAATCTGGGTGTCAAACAGTGTGGATCTGAGATCAGCCTAAACAGATTGTGGTCCGATCTGGATGCAAACTGAACATTGGTTATCAATGGCAGGCGACTTCTTCCGCCAGTGTGAAAATGGTTTAATTGTGAGTTTGTTTAGAGACGTTTTAACTTCCTTAAGTATCTATAAGTGAGGTTTAACAGTTTAATCGACTGGTGATTCTTTATCTGCTTGATCTCAGATCAGCCCTAACATTTTGTTGACTCCAATCTGGATGCAAACTCAACGTTACGCATAGGGATCAACTGTTGGCGATATTCATCGCTAGGAAATGATTACATTGTGAGTTTGTTAGAGACATTTTAATTTCCTTATTTTTTATACAAATAAGGTTTGAACAACAATTATATCGACTTGTGAATCTTTACGATAATAATTCGCATATTTAGCGAAGACGTACTTGTTTACTCTCAAAATCGCAAATTGGAGGACACTATATACTATTTTAGATTGTCAATAATTAGTGAGCATTTGAATTGTTCCTTTATCCCTTTCCCACCTGCAGATGCATGTGAACGCATTTATAGCAGACGATTTTTGAAAACATGATGGCATAGGGAGAAGTTGTTAATAACTCAATAATTCAATAATTATACTTTAAGTTATGGAAATGTACTACATTTCTCCAACAGTTGTCTTTAAATTCGTCAGCAGATTTTTTGTATGAGTATATGAGGGTGAAAGATGAACATGTCCATTGTACATTGAGTTGTAAGTTGTCACCGGTTGTTGTATGTGAGAAAGGCTAATGACCGATCAGAAATTATCTTTGAAACGAATATAATGTTGATTTTATAATTCAAAAACATATCGAGTTATCACGATATATCTGTTAAACACAAAGTAGTTTTAGAGAGTGGTACCCTTTTGAAGTGGAACGAAACGGACCAATATATCTAACTACACAAATTACTATTTTACAAGCCCTTTGTTCCTGTTTTTAACCTAATTTCTGTGATGCCAAGATGTTACTGTTTTCACTCATTCTTTAACATTTAACATCAAGTCAAAGTAGGCAAAAAGGTAGGAATACTAAACATACTCGGGATATATCGTAATTCGGTATTTGAAATACTTTGGTAGATCGTTGCTCAATAATAAAAATAAACAGGTAATTTCAACATTAAAAAAAAACATGCGTGAATTACGCAGTACTCCATAGTAAATTCTCGGGGAAGATAGAAGTTCTACATTTTAAAAACTTAGGGTACATCGTAGTGCTTAACTTTTTTTTTGAAACCTGCATATATATACATGTATGTAGGTCGATTGAATATCTTGTGTTTCATGCACCTTAACTCACAAATATATGCGTTTTATCAACCCATTTAGCGAATTTTCGGATGTTTATCATGGCTTCTTTATATTATCTCATCCTAAAAATCACTTCGAAGATCTAATTCTTCAGATGTTGCTAGCTGTATGGAACGCCAAATCTACATAAACTCAAATATTTGAAGAGCTCTTCAAATATTTAGAGAGCTCTCCAATTGAATTGATGATATCATTAATATTGAAGAGCTCTCTAATTCAATTGAAGATATCTCTAAATCAACTTAATTGAAGATATCTCCAAATCAATTAGAGATATTTTCAAATCAATTGGAGAGTTCTGCAATTCAATTGGAGATATCTCCAAATCAATTATGGATATGTTTAATTTGGAAGAATTGGAGATATCTCCAATTCATTTGTTGCTCTCTCTAATTGAATTAAAGATATCTCCAATTGATTTGGAGAGCTCTCTAATTCAATTAGTGAGAGCAACAAATGAATTGTTGATTTGGAGATATCTTCAATTGAATTAGAGAGGTCTTTAAATTAATTAGAGAGCTCTCCAATTGAATTGATGATATCAGTAATTCAATTGGAGAGCTCTCTAATTATTTGAAGAGCTCTTCAAATATTTGAGTTTATGTAGATTCGGCGTTCCATATAGCTGTCAGACACCACTCAATACACATCTCCTATATACGTGTGCATCCGAAGTTCTTGAGCCTAAGTATTCAAATTCAAACACTGTTGAGGATTAAATTAATCTTTCATCATGCTTATTTTTCATTTCAAATGTCAAAAGCAAACATTAAAATCAGGTAACGACGCGAGCTGTATATCCAGGGGTTGTGAGTTAGAATCGAGTTCGGCCATCATTCTTTCTGACGTTTCACAAATGTCAATGCGACAAACATCATTCGCCTTCCCCCAATGGACTAATAATGTTTGTTGAAAAGCAGCCTGCTGCATGGAAATACTGTTGTATGGAGTACTAGTGTGGGAAAGGCAGTATACACATGGGAAGGTAAACTAGCCGCCATGATATAACTGAACAAAAGTTGAAAACGTCGTTAAACCCCCACAACGACGCTAAAGCTGAGCAAAAAATGTCCATAATATATGTGGCTGCACAAATAATCTAAACACGGAAGTAAATATCGAAAAGAAAAAGAATATCAGTAAAAAATGGAAATATATTTCGTTAAAGTTAACTTTTCAATTACCTTTAGCTAAAGGATGAAAGATGTATACATTTATGAAATAAAATATAATAAGTATGAACTCTTCATTTGTTTCGTTCAGTCAATACAGATTCCGTTGTGTAGCCTTCTTTCTTGATCAAATCTTGTTTGTAAAATATTAGTCAAAATGGCTATCTTTGGGAGAAAATCGTCATGCGCATGTGCAATGCTCTATTAACCCTTCCTCGTATACCACAAACTATGCTTCAGACAATTTTGAAAACAAACGGGTAATCACAATTAGAACATCCCCTTCATAAAGTGTTTCTGTATTGACACAGGTAGTACATATCACTGAAAATGTCATGTAGAATTGGATCTAAATATTTAAGATTGAATTATCAGTTTCCATCGAACAATAATTTACAGTTCAGAACGTTTTGGATAAGAGATAAGAGTAAACAATGCAATACTCTACATACCCTTTCCAACAAGTGACGAATGCTGACGCTACTACATATTTTGAATATATTGTGTCAAACGATGAAATTGCTCATAATTAGTAATTTCATCCTCTGATACAATGTTTTCAACTCTTGTCAATAAGTACCTGTATGCGTTAATTCATAGATAGTTTACATAGCTATGATTATATGAGTTCATAATTGTCTGTTGAAGAGTGATATGTTGAAAGGGTTCATGATATACACCCTTCACAGGATATCACATGGAAACACTTGATATTTTTCGTCTGCTTTATTGCCGTCTACTACACTCTTGAAATCTCGTTTAAAATGCAGAAATAAAATCAATCTGGGTGTCAAATAATGTAGATCACAGATCAGTATAAACAAGTTCTGTGGTCCGATCTGGATGCAAACTGAACATGGTTTATCAATGGTCGGCGACATCTGACATTGGCGAGAGAGGAGTTAAATTGTGAATTTGTTTAGAGTCGTTTTAATTTCAAAAGAATCTATAACTGCTATCACCTATACAATTCCCTCCGTATACTGATAGACTAAAACACCTAGAAATCCCATCACTAGAGTACAGAAGACTAAGAGCAGACATGTTACAAGTCTTCAAAATTCTCAACAAATATGATCTAACTTCAAAAGAGGAATTTTTAACCTTATCAAAGTACAAAAATACAAGAGGAAATAGTCTCAAACTATTAAAAAAAAAAAAAAATAGTCAGGATAGTGGATCACTTGAACTCGCTCCCAGACGTAGTTGTAATGGCACCTAGTATAAACGCCTTTAAAAATAGATTAAATAACCATTGGATTAACCACCCATCTAAATTCAACCCACGCTGCCACTTGTCAACAAATACAAGAAATATCATAAACATAAGGGATGGACCATTAGAAGCCGTAGGCTATCCAGTGGTCTTGGAACCGTAAGTAAACCGTAAGTAAATAAGTAAGGTTCAACAAAGATATCGACTGGCGAAGCTGAAATAAATATATTTATGAACTAAGTGAATTAGTAATTATTTCCCTCATAGAGCAGTGTTCTGACTATTTGTTACTCTGAAATGAACGTATAAAGTTACATTCGTCTTACATCAGATTTATGCATTTATATATAAATTCAGTGAGTCTGTATTCAATAAACAGGCTAGAAGTGAAGGACCAAGGCACCATATGTTAATATATTACACTCTCAAGGATATATTGGATACTATACATTATCCCTCATACGACCCGAGTAATACCAAATACTTTAAAAATGGTAATAATGACTTTCCCTCCTTGGCGCTTAAGGTTGTTGGGTTAGCAATACGACAGTTTTCCTGGTATCAGGATAAATGAACCAGTATAACTTTGTAACTTTCGACGGAAACGCCGTGATATAACTGATATATTGTTGAAAGCAACATTTTACACAATAAAAATGAATCCCTCGTAAGTCATGAGGATGACGGATTTCTTCTCACTGACATCTACTTATGAAATGTCTTATAACAAATATTCCACAAACAGAATGTGTGTCGGGCAATCCGGGACCTATCTATTTACACAAGCAATGAACTACTTCATAAGTTATTATGAGTCTATGCATTGCAAAAAAAGTACAAGGTTTCTTTTGTGAACAGTATAGATCCAAATAAGCCTATGCGTCCTCACAGTCCGTTCACATTCTTTTCACAGAGTACTTACACAAGTTTGTTTTAAAACGCTGTCAACTTGTGTAGATTTTGATAAGACTGACAGATGGACAAGATGATCTGAACCTGCACTGTTCAAAAATGCCAACTTGTACCATTTCTCATGCACGGGAAATATTTACTCGCATAAATCAGTGCTCTGACAAATGTTAAGTCAGATAATTCTACTAAGATACGCGCAAGCAAATGTATATATAGTATATGGTCAGTGCTAATAAGCATCTAAAAATAATATTAAAATATTTACTAATAATTTGATGGCTCAGTTCGAAACAGTTGTTACTGTTTGGTGTAAAGACATGCAGATACAACTGTTAAAGTCTTAGAAGATGTGTAAATAGTATAGTTAGGTGTAATAAGGGATACGGATTTCACTATGCACAATCCCCCAAGTGTATACGACCGCATCAACAAATAACCCTGGTAAATTGTAACCCTTTGTTTCCTCTAGAAGGAAAAGTAATATTCATTCTAAAAAAGTAGATTTATTTGTGATATTTGAATAGCATTTTTTTTCTTCTTGCAGATGCATTTGCTGCAGACAACTCTTGAAAGCATTGTGTCAACAGGAGACATAAAAAGCGATATCTCCTTTTGCCATAATGTTTTCTATGCTTTTCTGAACTATTTAGAAAATAAAACGGAGGTATTAAACCTTACTCACATACTTACCATTTGTGAGGCCTCTGCAGCAGACGACTTTTGGAAATATGATCACAAATGAAGAAATTCCGCGGTATATTTATATATTCTACGAATAATTTACTGCGGCATCAGAAAGGGTGACATTTACCCATTTTTTAAAAATATTCTACTCTGACTTAGCTTGTCTGATACCAATATAATGTGGTATAATGTTATCATTGGATATCTTTCTACAAATATAATCATATAGCTTGGTTGTTAAATCACGCTTTCGTTTGTAGCAAGGTTTCAGTTATTTGCCTAGAAATTTTTTAAATTAGTCTGCTGCATAGTCGATGTATGTGGAAGGTAAACATAAACTTTATTTCTTTCACTGATGCATAGCGACGGGGGAAAATGACAACACTTATAAGCTGTTTTCCTCAAAAGTGTTTTCTGATTTCACGCCTACGTACATCGTCTATTCAAATCGTCTTCAATCAAATTGATTGCTGCAGCATCAGAAAGGGGGAAATTTCAAAGCTTATTTTTTCTTCTTGAAGCCCCTTTTTTGAATTCAAAGAAAATTTGATTTGATTCAAGTTATATTGATTGGATATAAAACATGATAGCCAGATGGCATCAGAAAAGTGGCAAAATGACATAAACATTTTTAGATAAATCGGTAGAAGTGTTTGCTTAGTGACCCTTTACACAATTGGTTTCATGATTTGCTTGATGTTTCATCATGAGCCAATGCATACTATTGCTTCTGTGAAATAACGTTGAGAGATGTCAATTTTAGGCTCACACTAACCTGAAGTTTTGTCCATAAAATGTGTAGGATACAAGTCACATTTGTTAACTTAAGCTTGTATGAAATATGCTGTAATATATTTGATAACATCAATTAACTTCAAATATTGATTTTGGTAGTAAAGTATTATGCTCAGGGGAAAGGGTGGGTGGGGGTTGGGGGGGGGGGGGGGGGGTTATGGGGCAGAGTTTAATTGTGAAATTCCCTTATATATGTTGGAAATCGTTTTTACTGTATGCTGTTGCATTTAAATTAATGTATTATGCAATTTTAACATCGATACAAATCATATTGAACCAAATACAGGAGGCCTTTGAAATCAGTATAGGAAGTTTTCAGATTGCTCTTAAAGAAAGTATGAACTTTTCTTGCATTGTTTTTCTTTTCCATATTTGCAAACAGAAATAATCAATACTGATAATTAATGCTTTCAATATAGAAGAGAGCAATTTGTTTACTGTTTACATTTTGATATAAGTGTAGCCTTATAGATCAACCTGCCTAAAACTGATTTGTTCAATATGAATTGTAATTGATCTTATTTTGTTACATATTTTTTAGAATTGAAACAAGACATTAATGCTTTCTTATCACTAGAACAACTATATTTCAATTGAAGCCCTCTGCCTCCCCTATAGCTGGCAATAATACTATGAAATCTCACCTGGAAGGCAGTGGTAGAGCGTCGGCCTCTCGTACCAATGGTTCGGGTTCGAGTCCCGTGATAAACAGGTTCTGCTTCCGAGATGTTTCCATACCAACGGCGCGAGTACTTGTAAAATGTACAGGAAGCAGAAATCGAGCGTGAGTAAGATAAGCTGAAAGCTTGTTTCGCAATCGATATAAAATAAATAAGTTTAAACCTAAACAAAGTATCACCTTGTATTTTGGGACGACACCTTTATTTGTTAGCTCAGTCAGTAGTGACCCGAGCTGTAAATCCAGGGTTTTGAGGTCGAATCAAACGGTGGCTAACATTCTTTCGGACAATTGACAAAGTCAATGCGCACCGCCTCATTTTACTTCACCAATGGAATGACGGTCAATGTAGAAATGCAGTTATTGCCTTGGAATACAGGTCTTAAAATAGCGGTACGAAGGAAAAAGGCTAGTACCAGTTACCAGACTCAACCAGCCCATTATAAATGCCTTACCTTGTTTCGGGTGCGGAAAGAACACGCATTTTAGACGAAACTGTCCCTAACAGACCCAGGCCTCAACAAGACCGACAATCCGGAAAAAAGACGACGGCGGACGAGTGTCCAAAACTAAGGGTGAAACGTCGGCACCCGGTGCTCGGGATAAAGACGATGATAAGCAATGTCAGAAAATTGATTTTGTGAAAAATAGGTTAAGGGAACATATTGAATTCTAAAAAAGCATTGGCACGAATGAATGTATTCTAGATAATTTAATGTATGGATACAAGATCATTTTATATTCATTACCAAGAAAATCAATTGATAAAAATCGCGTTACGGGAGAGAAGTTTTGTTGAAAATGCAATTAGGGATTTATTGGACGGTGGTTTGATAACCCAATGCAGACAAATACCTATGCCGTTAATCCTTTGACGGTGTCAATTTAAAACAACTGAAAATAATTTATTCTTGACTTGAGATTAATTAAGGTGCATATTTGGAAGCAGACAGTCAAGTACGAAGATCTTAGAATAGCGCTGTTGTATTTACAGAAAGATTGCTGGATGATTAGGTTTAATATCCATTCTGCTTATCACGCGATGGCTTTACGTAAATTCTACCGTGGATCATTACAGCATGATGTTTGGAATCAATTTCATAAATAATGAAGCTATTTTCTTTCAGTTTGGTCCACAAAAAGGTTGTTCCCATTGCCTTTTGATTTTCACACCATGTTTAATGGGCGTCGGCGTTATTCATCTATGCCTGACCAGATAATACAATTGAAGGGGAAGGAAACTCTAGACTGCCAGATCACCTGCCCATATATTTCCCAGTTTTCTTGCATACGTACTTGAAACAACACCCTTCCAAGAAAATTGGCTACCTTCCTTCAAAAAGACAGTTTAGCTTTTTGATATAAGATAAATTACGCTAGTCGCAATGATTGTGTCTATCATCCTCAGGCGCGTTGACCGAACCTTGAATCACACTTCAAACTCTTGATTTGACAACCCTAATCCCGTCTTTCAAACTAACCTGGTTTTTTTTACCGTACCGTGGTAGACTGTGCACTAGACCTGGATCCATGGCTAGTTACTATTATATCGTGTGAGGAATGGAGACCAGTCTGTGCTGTTTCGTGTGGAAGGAATTCTCCAGTACTATAGTTTTTCTCCGGCAATCTTGACTTTATGTTTTACCAAATGATCAGAAATAAGAAAGTATACGGCCATTTAAAAGTGGGTTGTAATGCAATCGCTCTCAGTCCCCCCCCCCCCCCCCCCCCCCCCCAAAAAAAAAAGATTAGGGTTGTCAAATCAAGAGTTTGAAGTGTGATTCAAGGTTCGGTCAACGCCTGAGGATGATAGACACAATCATTGCGACTAGCCTACACTTTTCATGAATTAATAAATGAAGCTTGTTAGAAGCCTCAGTCAATTTAGTGTAGATTCTGATTAGACGCAGCAGATTCAAAACACTTTCCATGAAATAACCCTTTCCCACATACAACAAATCTGCAGCAGATGGCTTTGAAAACCTATATACAAAAACGTGAAAAATCTCCATTAATGAAGGTTAAATTATTAAAAAAAGAGTTGAAAAAATTGTGGCAAAAGGAGAAATTGCCCGTCAGATGCGTCTAAAAGTGGGAAAGGGTTAATAACTTAAGCTTGTTAGAAGCCTCAGTCGTCAATGTGTGTAGATGTAGATGTAGCAGATGTATAACATAATATGGTTCTTCATTGCTCAGAAATGCCAAGGGAAAACCATCACTACAATGTTTAAAGTCTTTGGTATGACCTGCCTTGAGATCGAACCCCCGACCTGCCGCACCCGAGGCGATTCTCTATTATCCTTGATCCCCTGACTGCCTCAGTGTAGTGGTGGTGTCTATTTATAATAGTGAGACCACTATCACGAGGGCAAGCCATTTCTGACTTACACGACACGTTAGCAAGTTTACGTCTCTGACTCCTGTCCCTTACCGCAGAGAGACATTTGGTACTGTTACAGTTGGACCTGTGTTTAAAGACCACCCATGGGAAGATACCAATTTGGTCTTTGTTCACAGGTGTTACACTGACTTACTAGTTTACTTCTCTGACTCATGTCCCTTATCCCAGACAGACATTCGGTACTGTTACAGTTGAACCTGTGTTTAAAGACCACCCAAGGGAAGATACCAATTTGGTCTTTGTTCACAGATGTTACACTGACTTACAAGTTTACTTCTCTGACTCATGTCTCTTATCGCAGACAGACATCGGTACTGTTACAGTTGAACCTGTGTTTAAAGACCACCCATGGGAAGATACCAATTTGATCTTTGTTCACAGGTGTTACACTGACTTACTAGTTTACGTCTCTGACTCATGTCCCTTATCCCAGACAGACATTCGGTACTGTTATAGTTGAACCTGTGTTTAAAGACCACCCATGGGAAGATACCAATTTGGTCTTTGTTCACAGGTGTTACACTGACTTACTAGTTTACTTCTCTGACTCATGTCCCTTATCCCAGACAAACATTCGGTACTGTTACAGTTGAACCTGTGTTTAAAGACCAGCCATGGGAAGATAGCAATTTGGTCTTTGTTCAAAGGTGTTACAATGACTTACTAGTTTACTTCTCTGACTCATGTCCCTTATCCCAGACAGACATTCGGTACTGTTACAGTTGAACCTGTGTTTAAAGACCACCCATGGGAAGATACCAAGTTGGTCTTTGTTCAAAGGTGTTACACTGACTTACTTGTTTACTTCTCTGACTCATGTCCCTTATCCCAGACAGACATTCGGTACTGTTACAGTTGAACCTGTGTTTAAAGACCACCCATGGGAAGATACCAATTTGGTCTTTGTTCAAAGGTGTTACACTGACTAACTAGTTTACTTCTCTGACTCATGTCCCTTATCCCAGACAGACATTCGGTACTGTTACAATTGAACCTGTGTTTAAAGACCACCCATGGGAAGATACCAATTTGGTCTTTGTTCAAAGGTGTTACACTGACTTACTAGTTTACTTCTCTGACTCATGTCCCTTATCCCAGACAGACATTCGGTACTGTTACAGTTGAACCTGTGTTTAAAGACCACCCAAGGGAAGATACCAATTTGATCTTTGTTGACAGGTTTCATTAAATTGCACGATAATTTGGAAACTCAAAGTGTTTTTGCTAAAGACAGAAAATTGGTCTTTAGCACAGGTTTAACAGTATTTAACTAGCTGGCGGCTTATAACTTCCATATCAGAACGAACCCATACAAAACATTCGACCTCCCTCCTTATAACGTCCACATCAGAACGAACCCATACCAAACCGTCGACCTCCCTCCTTATAACGTCCACATCAGAACGAACCCATACCAAACCGTCAACCTCCCTCCTTATAACGTCCATATCAGAACAAACCCATACCAAACATTCGACCTCCCTCCTTATAACGTCCATATCAGAACGAACCCATACCAAACATTCGACCTTCCTCCTTATAACGTCCATATCAGAACGAACCCATACCAAACATTCGACCTCCCTCCTTATAACGTCCACATCAGAACGAACCCATACCAAACCGTCAACCTCCCTCCTTATAACGTCCATATCAGAACGAACCCATACCAAACCGTCGACCTCCCTCTCTCAATCGGATGCATTTTACAACTAAGATATCATGATCGGATATGTGATAAAGATACACTCTTGAGTTTTAGTTATATCAAAATAAAGTCATCAAGGAAAGGATACATTCATTCGATTTCAGGAAATCACATTGTTATCTTCACTTCGTTTAATCCTTTCCCCGATTAAAATGACCGTTGATGGCCCTGTCACACTACAACGTATGGCCTTAACGTATGCCAGCATATGAGATTTTTTGCCAATACGTTGGTGTACGTTGATATAGGTTAGGGGTACGTTAGGTGTTCGTTATCAGCACGCTGTCATACGCTGTCATACGTTCATGAACGCCGAGACAAAAAAAATGTTTTGGGTATGTTCAAAACTTTTGAGCGTATGACAACGTATATTTCATAGGTTAAGCATACGTTATAGATACGTTGGAGGTACGTTAGACATACGTTGAAACTCGCTAGAGGTACGTTGCTGGTATGTTAGGCATACGTCAGCGGAGGGTGTATCGTACAGCTAACTTATTGACAACGATTGAGTAACTTATTTCTAACGTATTTCTAACGTGTTTATAACGTATGTTGGCGTATTTGAAACGTGTATTGACGTATTCAAACGTATTGTACGTATGCTAGGCGATTGAGTAACGTATGTAACGTATATCTACCGTATAGCTAGCGTTCCTTTGGCGTACAATGAGCGTTTTACAGGCGGGGTATATAACAACAACAACAACTTGCGTGTTTATAGCCAACACATATGTTACAACAATATAGTGTATATATATAGGGTCCATGTGTAACTCAATCGGTACTACCATTGAGCAGTTCAACCAGAGAGGATGGATACATACCAACTAGCCGTTCTCCAACATCAGCATGACATCAATCAATTAGAACTCGCACAGGTCCGTGCCATTATTAAAAGGAGGAGGCGAAGAGCTAGAAGGAGGAGGTTCTGGATCAGACCATGGATCGGTAGACGACGTCAGTTTGGCATATATGACCAGCTTCTTGTGGAACTCCGTAACGAGGACAGGGCATCCTTCCACAACTTCATGCGTATGCCTCCAGAAATGTTTGACGAACTGCTAACCAGAGTGGGTCCCCGGATAACCAAAGGACATACTAGTTACAGGGAACTCATCGAGCCTGGCATGAAGCTTGCCCTGACTCTGCGTCACCTTGCCTGTGGGAGCAAGTATGCATCGATGAAGTTCGGGTGGAGAGTACCTCACAACACGCAGTCACTCCTCGTCCGAGAAGTCTGTCAGGCCATCATTGATGAATACCTTAGCGAGGTGATGAATTGCCCCACCCATTCTGATGGATGGCGTGCCATTGCTGACCAGTTTTTTCAAAAATGGAACTTGCCTCATACATGTGGAGCACCTGATGGGAAGCATGTTGCCTGCCGGAGTCCTCCAAAGAGTGGATCCATGTACTACAACTACAAAGGATTCTACTCCATTGTACTTATGGCGCTTGTAGATGCAGACTACAAATTCATCTGGGCAGATGTCGGTGGTATGGGATCAGCATCAGACGCTCAGATTTACAATGACTGTGAGCTGAAGGAATGCGCTGAAGCTGGTACCATAGGTTTCCCGGACCCAGAACCTCTCCCCAACGACACCCAGGATGTGCCCTACTTCTTCATCGGCGACGATGCCTTCGCCCTCCGAACGACCATGATGAAACCGTACGGTCACCGGGGTTTGACAAACGATGAAAGGATCTTCAACTACAGGCTTTCTCGAAGCAGAAGAGTAGTAGAGAATGCCTTCGGTATCCTGGCAAACCGATTCCAGATTCTACTGACTACAATGCAGCATGACCCTTCCACCGTCAAGCTCATCGTTAAAGCATGCATGGTTTTGCATAATCTGATGAGGATCCGGTATCCACAACTCCAGAATCAGCAGCTTGACCGTGCAGAGAATGAGAACCGTAATTTCGTCCCAGGAGAATGGAGAGCGGACCGTAACTTGGAGGACACCCAAACAGTGACTGCCCCCAACACCTCTTCAAGGGAAGGAAAGAAACAGAGAAATCTGATCAAGCACTGGGTCAACTCTCCAGCCGGTGCAGTTCCGTGGCAAGACAGTATGATCTAAATGTGTGGTAAAAAAGGAACATTTCACTAGTCTTGTTGAACTCCCACATGGTTGAATTATAGTGTTATTATCACATTACATATGTCTATCGTAATAAATGTGTGTGTTTTAAAATAAACCCTTGGTTTGTTTTGTTTAAACCTACCGTATTTATTTTACATCGATTAGGAACAAGTTCTTACAACTTAGCTAAGTCATTCTCGATGACTGCGTCCTGGGTGAACAAATCGACCAGTACTCGTGCCCATTTTGTGGGTTGTAAAATACATGAAGTCCAATCTCGGCGCAGATGGGATTCGAACCTACGACCTTCGGATCCAAGGTTGTACACTCTACCCCTGGACAACGCTTCCTCCACATTGGTTTGTTTAATCTATGATTACTAGAATGGAGTGATCTCGCATGCCGTCGCCTTGTCACAAAAATATTTGGATTACCCCTCTTTTGTGTACCCATCACACATATTGATATAAACATTTGTCTGAAGTTTCAATTAAATCCTTCACGTAGAAAAGAAGTTATTCGATTAAATGTATTTTTGATAGAAAAGGGGCAATAAAACGTGACGAAAGACGTATGACGCAAAAAGTGTGACGGACGGACGGACGGACGGACAGACGCCGGACAAAAAAAGTAATCCCTAAGTAATGACATCATATAACTGAGTGTCTACTATACTCATATCATTACTTGTCAATTGATAGGTGGTTGGGTAATGGAGGATCTACTGTACACATGGATACATTTTTAAATACTTTAGTACTTTCACAATTTTTTTATTAAACTTCAACTGATCAACTGATCAACAATAATAATAATGGCGCATGATAGTAATGGTACATTGTAAATGTCACAACAATCACAAATCCTACTTGTCTCTTTTAGTTGTGTACCTTGTTAAATTTATAAACTTCAAATGTTCAACTGATCAACTGATCAACTATAATGCATGAAATAATAATGAAAAACGATAGTAATGACACAAAGACTAAAATTCACAAAAATAACAACTCCTACTGGTCTCTACGAGTTGTGTTCCTGGTCTCTATCACTGTTCATTTAGCGTCGCGTGTTTAATTCAGTATTTGTGACAATCATGTCCGATAAATCAGATGAACCAGAAATGTTTGAAGTGTTTGATTGGTTCAATCTCCCTACCAAACTCGTGTCCAGGGGTGTCAGTGTCTGGGAAGCTGAGCCAATAGCACTAGCAACCGAGGTAGAGGTATGTTGCTGTTGTTGCGGTTGCTCTTGCCAGTAGGAATCCATGTACTCTTGGGACTGTGATGCCCATACAGAAGCTTGAGGGGGTTGTGGTTTCCACATCTGTGGAGCTGGCTGGTACTGATCACCTGATGACGGGTAGGGGGATTTTGAGGCACGGGATGAACTGGAGTAAGAGCCATACCTCGGACGAACTTGAGGAACAATGAAGCCCATATTGGCGCTTGGCATGGAGGGACCAGCACTTGGAATGTCATCTTCGCTGTCCTCCGCCATCAATTCAGATAGTAAACAGTTAATGGCCGATCTCGCCTTCTTGAACTTTGGCTTGCCCATGCTGATGAGGCTGTCACGAACATAGTTGGCGAAGGCTGTCCTGGTGGTGACTGGCTGCTGGGCTGCAGGCTGCAGACTTGCGAGAAGCTCTCCACTTTGCTGGACTCTCTTCTGGAGGGAGGTCAACAACGCATCTTCACGGTCTTCCTGCAAACGCTTGCCCTTGCCCTTGGTCACTGTTGGCATGTTTTCGTCATCCAAGGCAACACCAACCTCGACACAGGCAGTCTCTGCAGCACACAAGTCCCCCTGGTGTTCTTCAATTGTGGCCTTCACCTGCAAAGACAAAATAATAAATTTTAGGAACATTAAAAAAAATCAGATTATAAAACATACTTAAGGTGGTTCCAATATACACATTTACAAGGTGGATAAAAATTTGAAGTAAAACAGTAAGAGCATGTGAGAATGAGTTATTTTATGTATTAAAACTTATTGATAAAAGTGTAATTGATTTTCAACAAAAGAAAAAAGCATGCAACACAAAAAACAATGTCAATATTTAATATAATGTGTAAAAAGATGCTTTTATAAGCCAAAGTATACTAATAAAAATTAACCGTTTTTCAAACCCAAGGCAGTCTTAAATACGAAGAATATTAAATACACACACGTTTAATTTAAAACGCAGTATGTTAATTGAGGGCAAGGAAGACGAACATTCATAAAAGATTATATAACTTTTACAATATTGAAAAATTTGTTTGAAAAAAACATTTTTTTCCTGCACAAATTGGCAAAATATTGAATTAATCATTTAATTCCATGCAAATAACATAATAATTTACGAGTTTTCGTCTTCGTTGCCCTTAATTGGCATACTGGCTATCATAATACATTAGTAGGAATGTGTAATTCCTTGTAATTGATTCTGTCTTGGGTTTGAAAGAAAACTCATATTTTCATTGCAAATGGTGGCGTTTACGGTAAGGAGAATAACTTTATCCGTTTTTTCTGACCTTCCTTGAAAAAACATATCATTAGGCTGAAGTTACATTAACTTTTACCATTCAATCAGTTTTAATTACTTTAAAAAGTAGGATAATCACGTTACCTCACATATCTTGAGATATGATGGTGTATACAGGAGAGAAACCCCTTAAAGTCACAAAATACTTTTATTTTGTTCAATTGACCAATAAGCTATTATATTTAACAAAACAAGCTGGTCTGTTGATCAACTTTATCTGGTATGAATACTAATGTATAAATCCCAAACGATATTTTGATCGATACACCTTTATCATATTGTTAAAAAAAAGTGAATTTGGTATTGAAATCATGATCTTTGACTATGCAGACAGTCCGAGATTCTAAGCTTGCATTGAATGTATAATGATTTTGATTTATGATTTTAGCACACAATACACCTATTGTAAACAAAAATGTAAACAGCGTATCGTTCAAATTAGCGTTTTATATCTTTGACATAATTATCGCGAAAACCCATAACAAATGACGCTGTGCTGCACATTTTTCGTTTAAAATGGTCTAGTTTGATTAGTTGTGAATTGATTTTAACCAACTTTTTGGCAGTTTTGTTATAAGAGTTATTGCCTTTCATCATATGCAAAGAAAAAAAATCACCTATATATTATGTAACATTAATATACAAAGGTAGTGTGGGCCTTTAAGGCCTAAACGTCGTGAGGTCACAAGCCTGGCAGAAAGATAATTAATTATTTAAATTGTAACGAGTGTGATTTTTAAGCGAAACTTACAGATTTACAAGGCTCCGGACGGTGTCTGATGACGGAATTCAGGAAATCGAAGTTGTTTTTGATCCATAGCTCCCTCTCGGTCAGCTCACCAGGAGCGCCGTCACCACTCTTCTTCTTGTGCAGCCTGGTATGTGTATCCCGGAGTGACTTGAACCATCCTTGAAGATGTTGAGCTGAAAATACAAATAGGGATTGATATGAGTCTAATGAAAACATTAACAATTACGATGCCAAATTAGGCAAGTCCATGTTGGTCGCAAATTAATTTCTTAGTCTACATTTACATGTTTCAACATAACGACACATTTCTCAACATACTCGTAGGCACATTTTACATAAACACAATACTAGTATTCATTTTGAATGTGAAAAGGTTAAATATTCAAGAAAAAATATGTATCAAATGTTGTACTTACATTTTATTGGTGGTTCCATACTAGCACCCTGGTCTTCCCAAAGCTTGGCATTAAGGTCAGTTCGCCTGTACCCACTTAATTTGCAGTCCCAGATCATTGGATGTACTTGCAAGAACTCCAGCATACTCTCCTCCTGTTCTGCGTTGAGTGAAAAAACAATCTTCTTAGCCCTCTTCTTTGCCTGCAGCTGATTAGGCTGGCTGGTGGAGTTGGAGGCAACAGAATCGACAGAGCCTTCACGGGATGGAGGAGTCGGTGAGCGAGGTTCTCTCGATTGCGATCGGCTGGTAGGAGGAGAGTCATTGGCAGGTTGGTTGCACTGGTCAGGCTGGTTTGACTGGACATGCTGATCAAGCTGGTCTTGCTGTTCTTCAGGTGGTGGTGATGGTTTGGAAGGTTGATGCATACTGCGTTTCCCTCTCCCTCTCCCTCTGGAAAGTGCCTTAGACCGTTTGGGTGGCATGGTACGTAGATGCTGACTGAATGAGGAAATTCCTAAAAAGCGGCGAGGTATTTGTACTGTTATGTCACGTGAGTGTTAGACACACCAAGCACGTTGTGCATGCGCTACTCATAGGCTACCCATACGCTGGACATTCGTCGAAAACGTCAGACACTCGTTGAAAATACGCCCAGATACGCTCCCATAAGTTATGTATAAGTTAAAGATACGCTATACATACGTTGGACATACGTTGGACATACGTTCTGTATACGTTAGATTCGTTGTGTATACGTTATGTATGCGACCAATCCACAACAAATTTGATTTTTAGGTACCCGGTTCGACGTATGCCGGCGTATGGACACTTTTTCAAAAAAAAATCATTCGTTCGGCATACGTTAAGTCCATACGTTGTAGTGTGACAGGGCCTTCAAGTATTAAGTATGGGTGGTGGAATTGTGTCCGAAAGTAATAAGTATGGGTGGTGGAATTGTGCACGAAAGTATTAAGTATGGGTGGTGGAATTGTGCCCGAAAGTGTTAAGTATGGGTGGTGGAATTGTGCCCGAAAGTATTAAGTATGGGTGGTGGAATTGTGCCCGAAAGTATTAAGTATGGGTGGTGGAATTGTGCACGAAAGTATTAAGTATGGGTGGTGGAATTGTGTCCGAAAGTAATAAGTATGGGTGGTGGAATTGTACCTGAAAGTATTAAGTATGAGTGGTGGAATTGTACCCGAACGTATTATGTATTGGTGGTGGAATTGTGCACGAAAGTATTAAGTATGGGTGGTGGAATTGTGCCCGAAAGTGTTAAGTATGGGTGGTGGAATTGTGCCCGAAAGTATTTATTATGGGTGGTGGAATTGTGCCCGAAAGTATTAAGTATGGGTGGTGGAATTGTACCTGAAAGTATTAAGTATGGGTGGTGGAATTGTGCACGAAAGTATTAAGTATGAGTGGTGGAATTGTGCCTGAAAGTATTAAGTATGGGTGGTGGAATTGTGCACGAAAGTATTAAGTATGAGTGGTGGAATTGTACCCGAACGTATTATGTATTGGTGGTGGAATTGTGCACGAAAGTATTAAGTATGAGTGGTGGAATTGTGCACGAAAGTATTAAGTATGGGTGGTGGAATTGTACCCGAACGTATTATGTATTGGTGGTGGAATTGTGCCTGAAAGTATTAAGTATGAGTGGTGGAATTGTGCACGAAAGTATTAAGTATGGGTGGTGGAATTGTACCCGAACGTATTATGTATTGGTGGTGGAATTGTGCACGAAAGTATTAAGTATGGGTGGTGGAATTGTGTCCGAAAGTATTAAGTATGGGTGGTGAAATTGTACCCGAACGTATTATGTATTGGTGGTGGAATTGTGGCCGAAAGTATTATGTATGGGTGGTGGAATTGTGTCCGAAAGTATTAAGTATGGGTGGTGGAATTGTGTCTGAAAGTATTAAATATGGTTGTGGAATTGTGACCGAAAGTATTTAGTATGAGTGGTGGATTTGTACGCGAAAGTATTAAGTATGGGTGGTGGAATTGTGTCTGAAAGTATTAAGTATGGGTGGTGGAATTGTGCCTGAAAGTATTAAGTATGGGTGGTGGAATTGTGTCTGAAAGTATTAAGTATGGGTGGTGGAATTGTGTCTGAAAGTATTAAGTATGGGTTGTGGAATTGTGCCCTAAAGTATTAAGTATGGGTGGTGGAATTGTGTCTGAAAGTATTAAGTATGGGTGGTGGAATTGTGCCCTAAAGTATTAAGTATGGGTGGTGGAATTGTGTCTGAAAGTATTAAGTATGGGTGGTGGAATTGTGCCTGAAAGTATTAAGTATGGGTGGTGGAATTGTGTCTGAAAGTATTAAGTATGGGTGGTGGAATTGTGTCTGAAAGTATTAAGAATGGGTGGTGGAATTGTGTCTGAAAGTATTAAGTATGGGTGGTGGAATTGTGCCTGATAGTATTAAGTATGGGTGGTGGAATTGTGCCTGATAGTATTAAGTATGGGTGGTGGAATTGTGCCTGATAGTATTAAGTATGGGTGGTGGAATTGTGCCTGATAGTATTAAGTATGGGTGGTGGAATTGTGCCTGAAAGTATTAAGTATGGGTGGTGGAATCGTGCCTGAAAGTATTAAGTAGTGGTGGTGGAATTGTGCACGAAAGTATTAAGTATGGGTGGTGGAATTGTGCCTGATAGTATAAAACGCTCAAAATATTCTCCGTGCTCACAAATAGATTTAATGATCCAAATAATACTTCTGATTAGTCAATTTGGAGAACGAAATTGCTTCTGACCAATCAAATACTTGAGCACAAATTCTGAGCACAGATGAAACGTTATAGTTTTGGAGCATCAACATGGGGGAGGGGGATTTGAAACCGACTATTCCGGGATCGATCCCCACTCCGGTGGTCTTGGTGGAGTAATCTTTACATAGATATTAATGGATTAGAGATCTATCACTGACATTTTACTGAATTATTTGCATATTTGCTGTAGCCTAGGTAGTTTCGTAGGCTTGAATAGCCTGGAGGAACCGTTATTTGAAATCATTGTATATATCAATTGAATTAAGTACATTTATTATGATCCCGGTTGTTCAGCTAATCATTTAATTGATAGATTGGGTTTTAAGCCGCTTAAAATAATTTTTCAGTTATATGACGGCATTTCCTGGATAAGTTACTAGTACTACTGGTCCGTTTATCCTGACACCAGTCGTTCAGCCTGAGCTCAAAGGAGGGCAGCCATTACTGTCAGTTTTAAAATCTTTGGTATGACCGGCCAGGGATCGAACATGTGACCTCCTGTAACAGAGGCGGACGCTCTACAACTTCACCACCGAGACGATCGGCATTTGTGGCGTTCCATACTACAGCCTAGTGTTGTAGACTTGAAGATGTATTTGAAATTATTTTATACATCTTTTAAATCAACTTAATAGATCATGATTCCAGTTTTTCGGTTGAATATTTTTTCATTCAAACTTATATTCATCTGACAAGATAGTCCAAACGTCAATTTCTAATTACATGTGTTCTTTAAACATACCATTTATCATCGACCAATGAATGTTACTCAAGTCATAGTTGATGAACAGTATAGATCTGGACGTACTCTATCTCCAAAAGCCATCTTGTACCTTTTTCCAAAAGAACGGGCTAATAAATAATTAAGTTGATCATTAATGTTTCTGTCTTCAGTCGAGTCCTGTATTTACTTGCGACCCTTGGATTGGTGGCGGAGACTGTATCATTACAGCTGACTGAAGAATGGAAAGGCTATAAGGAATTGTGCTGGTGACGTGGAAGAGTCGTAGGTACGTATTGGGCGGATTGTTTGACACATCAGGACTTTGGTACGGATATCTGAATATAACGCGGGGCTTAGTACGGATATCTGAATATAAGGCGGGGCTTGGTACGGATATCTGAATATAAAGCGGGGCTTAGTACGGATATCTGAATATAAAGCGGGGCTTAGTACGGATATCTGAATATAAAGCGGGGCTTAGTACGGAGATATGCATATCAAGCGGGGCTTAGTAAGGATATCTGCGTATTGGGTTATTTTATGATTGACTGGTTGGAGTTTCACCAGTCTCAATTTATTTCAAACATAATATATTGCCTAGGTTAATGTATAAAGCATATACAACTATTTAACAATCTGAATCATTAATCATATAG